>JANSTP010249323.1:0-11155 GCA_025330745.1 Cladonema radiatum | reverse complement strand
TTTCTAAACTACTTTTGCTTGAATAATTTTTATGTTTTAAACAAGAATACGTCATTATGAGAAAAAAGTGTCTCAAAGTTTGCGGGGCCCCTTTGAAGCACGGGGCCCGGGGCTGCAGCCCCCCTAGCCCCCCCCTAAAACCGCCACTGGTTGTAAGTACACCCCTGTCTCAGTGACCTAGTGAGATCCTACCCGGTGATTTTCCCGGGCATATTTGACTCTATTTTTTGGTTTCCCGCTGACCATTTAATTAAGCCCGGTGAAAAACATTTGCAATGGAGTTTCCTGGTGAAGCCTAAAAAGCTTTTGATTTCCCGGTGAGATTTAAAATCTTTAAAATTATTTCTATAAGCAAGTTGAAATTAAATTACACGCTTTTAATAAAATATTCTTAAAAACAAAAGGACTTGTTGTTATTTTAATTATATAAATTAAAGTGTCTAATTAAAAAATAACTTTCTTCTTAAGATATTAATCTTGATTCAAAAAACTATTAATTTCCAAAAAAATCAGCTTTTTGCTTTTCTGGTAAGTTTTTACAGGAATTTGGCCTTCCCGGTGAGATTTTCAAGAATTTAACCTTCTCGGTGAGCCAGACAAAAATTTGGCTTACCCGGTGACAGGGAACATACTCACCGGGTCACTGAAACAGGGGTGTGTAAGTGGAGAGTTAGCTCTGGAAAGAATCTAAACTTTTTAAGTTTGGTGGGCATATTAAAATATTTGGTTGTTGACATAACCCATCAACAATGCTCAACCAAATACCAAACTTATCTCGAATTTGAAGTACCATCTGAACTTTCTAAAAATATGAAATTTGACTGCTAGGGCCATGTGGCTCGTTGATGACGTCATCAAAAAGCGTCAAAAATTGATACAGTGAAACCTCCGAAGAGCGGCGCCTACGGGTCTCAATAAAAAAGTTTGTGTGTGTTTAAAAGTAAAAGGGTTTGTGTGTTTGCTACTCGGAGGCTTCACGTTAACCACGACCAATTGTAGGACTAAACTTTACAAACAGTATGATAATTTGCAGTCCAGATAACACCTTTCCACATAGTTTTCCGGATTCAAATTGTTCCAAATTGGTGAACATTAGACCCCAATAAGAAGAAGTTTCTGTTTCTATGTGTAAACGCTATTGGAATAAATTTCTAGTAAAATGACTCATGAATCTGGAACAATTTGCTATAGGGTAAACCTAGTATAAGATGCACTAACAGTACCATACCTTTTAGAGGGGGGAGGCTTCAACTAAGTTATTAAGCATTCGAAGTTTACAAAACTTTGAAATCAACATGAGTCCCTTACTCCTTACTCCTCAAGAAAAACATGGAGAAATTCAATATTCGGCTTCGTCAAGTCTCCAGAAGACCTACATAATATCGATGATGAAGTATCACCATGACACTTGATTTATGAGTCTCGACAAACATGCCCTACTATTGTGTATTTTTATTTGGGAAATGAAAGGATTATATCTAATAAATCGTATGTTATGATATTTGCCGGTGTTAAAATATTATAACGGGATTTAATTTTTTGTGTTTGCGACCATGCAGGCTGATATAAATAAAAATGTAGTGTACTATGGGTAGGTTTTGTGTGTGACCGCCTACTAGGGTTAATGTGCGAGGGGTAATCAATCCCTTATTCAAAAGCTAAAAACGATTAATAAGTAAAGTTGCAATTTTCATTCTGTCTAGAAATTAGTGGCGCAACTTCTTGTAACAATTTTTGATTTAAAACACCCTTACTCTCCTCCACCCGCCACAACCAGTACACTAAAAGGCCGCTGTAGAATTTTGGTTAGGGTCATTGGCTTCGGTTAGAACGTTCTGGTGTTAGGACAAGCATATTGATCTCATATTAAGCAAAATTATTGATTTTTCACTTCTTGGCGACTTTTCACCAAGTCACGTAGTTTAAGGGGTGAATTTTCATATTTTTAAAAAAAATTCAGATTGCTGGTTATTTGGTTATGTGGGTTTTTTCAGTACCCAACTCTTCTAACTTTAATCAAGATACCCAAGCTGAATAAACACCTGTTCACCATCCACTAAAATGTTTCTTTGTCTAGTTGGTATCTAGCCTTAATCAGGACTGGGTTTACTCTAGTATAAACAATAGAAGTATGCAATACTTCTAATTAGCTATGGTGTACTTTTACTTTTTAAAACTAAACTTCACTGTTGAAGCTCGTTCTTCTTATAGTGATTGGCGTCTATTTACTTGTGATTCGTATTGGGTATCACGTGTCAGAAGAGTGAACAGAGTGTGTATTTTTTTAAAGCAACTTTTTTTAAAGCAACACCATTTTCACTTAAATCTTTCAATACTGCTTAGATTCAGAGTATTTAGATATTCAGACATCGAAGTCATAAAGGATGATCTAATTTTGCTTACTAAAACACTTTCTTCAGGATATGCGAGGCTTTGGGTATTGCTTATGCTTGGAAAAAAGTGATTTTGAACCTAGTGTTTATTCAAAATCGCTGCTTATAAAACTTTACCCTAATACCGTAACACTTCGATGTTAGCACTTTCTTCTACATCCTCCGATTTAGGTGCATCTACCATATACATATGCATATTTGTGTCTATATGACTTGCATGCACTAACTCGTATCGATTTGTACGTGATGGTTTTTAGTTGCATGTGAGACTGAAATATGGTGTATGGACATTTAGCCGAAAGACACTAGGCCTACGACATTTAGCCGAAAGGACACTACGCCGAACGGACATTACGCCGACAAGGGGAGCCGACAAGTGTTTGGTCCACAGACTTTTAGCCGACAATATATTTTTTAATTTCTTTATTATTACTTTATGCAGACTAGCTCTAGTCCATTCTTGACAAATCGGGAATTAGGAAACCACTGACCAAAAGCATCGCATATTTGCTGTACGGGAGGTAATCAGGAGAATGTAATCAGGAGTTTTCCGGTAACACGTACCGACTTCCGAATATCCCACTAGAAAACGACTTAGGCAAGTCTATACTTTTTAAGAAAAATGTAATTTTTTGAATTAAGAAATGAAGGTTCCCTAGGCCTTTTCTAAAGAATTTGGAGCTCGAATTGGGGTAAAAATATTACTTGAAAACATTAGTTTTTGAACATTTAGAAAATTAGACATATTTAATATAAATTGCTTCATTAACTAGAAGGTGAGAAGAGACAGCTAAGAAAGCTTGGTGTGGGATTAACCCTATTCAGCATGGTTTTTTTGATGTACGTTAAAGGCATGGGAGGAGGGGTAAAAATCCCCCCCCAGGTTAAAATCTGCTATTGTCAACAAAATTGAATGGAACTTGGCGCAATTGTAAAACGCTATAGCTAGTTTTGAAAAATCAGATTTTGACCCCACTAGGTCACTTGATCAGGTGATGACGTTATCAGAAACACCGAAAATTGGCTAAATTTCTATTTTTTCAAGGTATTTTTTGACCTACCAAAAACCAAACTTCTAAAACGATTCAGATCATAAAACCTGTTGATGTTAAGTAAAATCGTATTAGTTTTACATAAAATAGCTAAAAAATTTCAAATTTTACGAAATTGGCCCAAAGGATTTTTCGAGGGGAGAGTTTTCTTAGAAATTTTCCGCCATAAAGAGGAATAATTTATGAATCACCACAAAATTACCCAGCCTACAATCATGGACAAATTATAATGAAACACCTTAAAATTTTAACCAAAATACACTAAATGAGGGGGTATGGGGGTAAATTAAGAATCTTAAAATGGTGTTTCATTAAATTTGTCCAGCATTGTAGAGTATAATCATATAACAAACAAAACCAGGCCTCTAAAAAGTCAAATTCAGTCATCAAAGGTTAGTGGAAACAAAAAAACAAAAAAAATAACAAAATATTTTTGGGAGAATGTGGAAAAAATGGTGTCCAAAAGTTCATTGATGGATATCACTACAGGTGACTGGGACCGAGCTTCAAAAAAAATTTTGGTACTTAAAGATCCGCAAGTAAATTTTGTACATTGAGTCAAAAAAAAAAAAAAAAAAAAAAAAATTAACGACACGACAAGTAAAATATAGAAATAATTAAGCTTCATTATTTGAGTAGGTGTTTTAACAAAGCACAAAGAAAATTATGTTGCATTGAGAGTGACAATTAGCCAGTTGCTCCAAGAGAGTACCACTTAGCAATTCTGCGTTTCCACAAGTACCTGATAGCTTCGGAGCGGAGTGGAAATGATATTGGATAGGGCGTCTGTTTCCACTTAACTATCGGAGCAGAGTGGATCGGTATAACTTGTTCTTCATAATAACCGTAATTCATTGGTTGAGTGCTCTTTTACAATGATTTCATAGAATTTAGAAAATTTTAGAAGAAATAATTAGCTTTAACACATTATATCAATCTGAGATCATTATATTTTCAAATTGCCGTATATAAAATCATTTGGGAGTTATCATTTGAGGCGTAATTCCGATAGATAAGTATTGTAAACCAGTTCGCTCCAAAGCTATCAGGTACTAGTGGAAACGTAATTTAATGAAAAAGTGCAGACCTAATATATTATAAAATAGCTAAGCGACATTGAAAGTCTCAGATTTTTATCATTGACGAGTGACTATTTGATAAAAAAAATTATTGCCGGTCAAATGCTTTTCCGCCTCCTGTCTTTACGGCTAACTGTCCGTTCGGCTAAATTTTGTCGGCCTAGTGTCTTTCGGCAATGTTCGCGAACCCTGAAATATACTCTAATGTTGATTACCAACATTTTGATACAAGAGAATTCTGCTAACCATGGCTAGAACCTGAAAAAAAAATTCAAAAAAAGTCTCCACAACTTCTCCTTCATACATCTCTATCCACGTACTAAAACCCCACTGCACCCAAATTAGCGAATCACCTTTCACCTTTTTTTTTAGTTTGGTGGTTTAATACCTTATTCTTGGGCGTGTATAAATATTCAAGTGGACATTCGTTAAATTTCTAGCGCATTACAAAATGGGAAGTTTAACCAACGGTTAAAAAGTGGAACTAAAAAAGTAGATAAACGTAAAACATTTAGAAAACATTATTGACGAAAATATATTCCAACTAAGGAGGCTTGATAAGAATTCAGAATTCAAAGTGCAAATTTCGAGCACTGACTCTCTCACGAAAATAGACCGGATCCAAACCAACCTCAATCCCAGGGCTTCTCTCCTTGTGCGATCCAAAGCTCGGATTCTATAGACCCATGATGGCATGATCAAGTGATAAAATTGACAAATATGAGCTTGCAAAAAGATATTATGGTTTAAGCGAAAACCTTGCCAAAGACTCATCCGAAGCCTTTTTATTTTGACATGTATTGAACAACAGATTAAAATATTAACCAGTGGAGGTTTCTCATCAGATAACTTGGTTCTTCCTTTAAATTCAGAGATTGTTTATCACCTATGTATTAGTGCTAGCTCCGCTGGCTAGCTACTTGCCTGCTCAAATATTTCTGGAAGATTGGGCCGAGTCTGTCAATCATGGCAAATGTAAGCAAACGCAAAGTGTTTATAACGGCAATGTAACGTAGGATTTTCGATATCGACACCTCAAAAAATATTGATGCTCTAATAAGATGATCGATAAGGCTCAATAAAGTTAACTAAGAATCGTTGATCGGAGAACTTACTAGCCAAACTAAAGGAATACTTAACTTCGACCTTTTGTCGGCACTAATCTTCAGCTTTTGTCAAACTGATATTGACAAAAAGTGGTAATTTAAATCACTCAATTAGATTACTTGTTTCTTTTCGTTGAGCAAGCGGTCCGTCTTCTTTAGAGTCTGGGTCAAGGTAGATTTGTTTAGGAAGTCTCCCCAGTAATCCCTCTGAATTTATAGATTGAAAGAATTGTACTCAAAATTTTCCAGTGCGGTGACCATGGGCGAAAGAACAAAAAGTTTTATAATAAAATCATCTTCTATAAATAAATAATAATTACACATAACTATAATAAATAATGATAAAAAGTAATGGTTAGACTTTGAATAAGAATAAAATTTGTATTTGTAATATAAGTAAGACAGTTTCAGAGATATGAATCATATTCATGTTTCAGACCAAAAAATTTAAATTGCATCTAACGCTCAAGAAAAAATGTATAACTCTGTAAAACATTTTGTAACACACGATAATATTCCATAAGTCTAAGGTCATGACATGAATCTGTAATAAGTTAATTTGAGGGCGTGTAAGCTTTTAGAATGGTCCGAACCAAACAAAATATCTACTAATCCTGGGAAAAAACGTTTACTGTAAATCTTGACGATACATCTAATTGACTAAAAATCTTACAAAAAGAACATTAAAAACATTAGCTACAGGATTTCACACTAAACTCTATGTAGGGGTATTGTCGATGGTTTAAATGGCATTTCTCTTAAAAAATGCACGTTTTCAAAACATTCACAGCAATGTATTTAGGTGTAAACGTTTGGTTAGACGTTAGACGTACTAATTCATTTTTATCTTCGGGGATGTTGCGATTAACGATCCAATATTCTGTACAAAAATAAAAAAAATTGAAATAAATTCCAGATGTTTGCGATTTAATAGCGTATATGTCAATAATGATTAACAAATGTAGCAAATATACTACATGTTTTCATTCTTTTATCTCTATCTACACTGGGGGGGAGGGGGAGGGAGGGTAATTTGACCCCCTCCTCCTTAAGTTTCTTTGGTATAGCTCCAGGATAATTAATTTTTGTCCAGCCAAATTTTTGTGGCTTTTTTAAATACATTTTAATAATACAAACATTCTGATAAAAATTTGTTTGAATCTCCTTCTATGGCATTTGACCTCTAAATGTAATGTTTGCATGATAAGAAGACAATCATTTTGTAAAGGTTTGCTTTAAAACCTGGCCAAGTAGCCTTACCAAAGCTACTCGGGAACTCTACATTTAAGGGGAGTGTCGGTAAGGGCAGGTTACAAAAAAATATAGGTGTTCGTTGAAATCGAAACTACCTATATTTACAATAAATTAAAACGTAGCGAATATTATACAGAGTATGTACAACAACGATGGCGCATGCGTGAACTTCTATTACCGTACGCTGCTATGCTTCACCTAAAAACAAAGCAACCGAATAAAGCAACAAGAATAGATTGATGAGAAAATAACAGGTGCTGAAACTAGAGGCCGAAAAGATAGAGCAGAACAAGCTCTTCTAGCATTATTAACAGCAAGAGACGTTCTGTGACTGGTCGTATTGAAGGGTTGTAATAAAATTGGATTGGATAGTCATAATTTACTCTATTAGTCTACTATTATTGAAATAGAGTCTTAAATTTTAATATGGATGTACTTCAACCCACTGCTGTTAACCTAACGCCGACATGAGGAGGTAAACTTTCGTTAAAGGGGCAAACCTAGATCCTAAGGGGGATATAAGTAGAATAGCCTGGGGGGTACTAAAAAGTAGTATGTAGGGAGAAGATATACTAATGATTATAAATGTAAGAATTGAAGAAGATTTACTTACGTAAGGAGCTAGGCGGGTTAAGGAACGCCGGATTAGGACCTCTCCATAGGAAGTATAGATAGTAGCGACCACTAGGGTCGATGATAGTTCACCAACAGTAACGAAATGCGATTAACCCACCCAATGTGGACCTTTCCCACGGGAACCCAACAGGAGACTATTAGAGATCAGCAAGCTATTCTGATGTGCTCATGTTTTTAACACACTTCATGTGCCATATTTTTTGAGGAATTGTTAGAATAACAGTTTGAATGAGACATCTCCTTTTATTCAAACCAGAGTATTAAACTTTCGTATAATGGACCCTAATTAAAGAGGAAATCCCTTGAAGAAGACATCTCACTCCCTACATTTAGATGGACAAAATAATTTCCCACAGCATTTCTTGAAAAATCCTTACAAAAAAAACCTCTCCAGAGCGGACAGTATAAAGCCGACACTTCCTTAAAAAGAACACATTTCCAAGCCTATACTGTTACCTCAAGAATGCGGACAATCTGTTGTTTTAGTGAAATAAATTATAATTGCTAGCCAGGTGACCGTTTTCTCTCAACCACTAATGTCAAATTTACACTTTCAGTTTACACTCTCAGTTTAAAACGTCTGTTCCGCCAAACTATCTTTTAAACAACTTCATGGCACAAGAAAGTAAGGGTTAAGATTAACATTGGTACATCTAATGCGTTATTAGCTTTTGAATAGACGTTTTTCCGTGTTTTTTGCAAAAATGACCTCACCTTCTCCAAGACGGACACTTCTATAAAGTAGAAAAAATGTCCAACGCCACAAGTGTCCGCTCTAAGGAGGGTCCCACTGTAAGCAAGGCTTACTATAATTGGAATATCAGATTTCAATATTTTTAAAAATTTCAACTAACTGGTTATGCTAGAAAAAATAAAATTGCAAATTCGATTGAAGATTTAACTTCCAATAGGTACTATAGATATGTTCTGTTCTAGGGATCCAACAAAGAATAGGTATCTACTCACATTTCCTGTCAGCCAGTCAACTCAATGTACGCCAACGATTCGCCATTTGCAAAAAAGGTGATCTCCAATCTCTCGAACCTCAAACAAAGGACATGGTGGAAAATGGCCACAACAATAAGGAGGCCAAACGTTCATGCGTCTCCACAGTAATCCACAGTGAAATAAGTGCTTCGACTTCAATGGCCTTTGCAATTGATCTTGAATTTCTTCAAACAACTGCCATTTTACGTTTGCCAAAACCTAAGTTTTCGAAGTCTGTGGAAAAACTGACCATACCTAAAAGAATGTTCAAATAGGTTTTTCCAGAGTACAGAAGATCATAACAAAACAATCTATTTAAGCATGGAATATTTACATTCGCCTTTACACTAAAAAGCAATCTCGCTGCAGAGAAGGAAATTGCTATTGTTAGTATAATATTGCTATTGACGATTACAAAATAATCGCACCCTTTATACTGCAATTAACTGTCAATCACTCTTAAGGAAGAGAAAATGCAAGTGTCTATCCCTACTCCTGCTTATTCGCGCTTTATCGTCAATTGAGCTCCATAACATGTCGTTACTACTGAAGATACATTCAACACAATGTCGCCAACAAGTGCGAGGTTTCAAGAATTGACGAAAGAGGGCGCGGAAAACATTCCATGACAGTATTCTCCTCGCGTACCTATGTATTTCGTTCAATTTAAGAGCAATCTTGCTAACAAAATACAAATATAAAAAAATTTCTCCCCCTAAAATGGAGATTATATGGTTTTCAATCTTAAGTTGAGTTCACTGGTATCATGGATGGTTGCTATGACCTACCAGAAACTTCTCTCAGCATCATAGTTAATGGATGAATCGGCTCTTAGCATAACACAACATATCGGCTCTTAACATTTTGTAAGTAAGTTTTCAATCGTGTCTAGTTAAGTTATCCTTAGTCGGACTCCCGCGGGTCTTAGCGTACTTCGTGCTATCACTTGCGCCTACAACTTCAATAGACCTTTCCCGCAGTAACGTAACTTTAACGTTTTCTCGTTTTGAATTCGCTTTTCTAGCCAATAAAATGCAATGTTTTCACATTACAGCGATGCAGAGACTTAAAAACATTCGAAAATATAAAAGTGGTGTCATTGCGGGAAACGTCCATTGACAGTTGCTCAACTAAACAACCCGAGAGTCAATCGTTCCGAACCTACCATCGGATTTTGCAGTTTAAGTGATTACCACTACACCACCGGCGTAGGCGTCTAGGTGGGTAGCACGGCTCTTTACGGTGGGTACTCAGGTATTGAGCAGCGAGTCCTAAGGTTCATTGAATCTTACGCCTCGTTCCTCTAGCGGGGGTAATGTCTTTCCGTCAGGAAATGATCGTGAGCACAAATGAGAGCATAATTACGCTAGGACCTAAGTCAGTAATGGCGTTTATACCGGACCACCTTGGAAATCAGGCTTCGGCGCTTAAGGTGTTTCATCCTTGTCACCTTAGAGTGGCTAAATAAAACTTACTTTCTTTCTTAAGCCACTTCGAGGTTGTTCGGCTGTCTAAACCAGACCACTACCTTTTTAAATGTGCACATGCAGTCAGTAAATTTTTGATTTTAGAACGAACCCAGGAACACTTCAATTTTTATTAAATTTAAAATTAGCTAGAATTTTTTAGCTAAAATTTTACTTCGTCTTCTCACGAAATCCATATTTTAATAATGCCGGTTTAGTCAGGCGAACTATATCCTTCAACACAGCTCGACAGTGGTGCTGCGTCGAGCTGGAATTCAAATGAATGAACTTTTTATGGCATGGCTCGGTTTTATAAAACAGGCATTAGAAAAGTTTTACAACAAATAGTACCTACACAACATGTTTTTAGTTGATGCTTCTCTTTTCGCTTTCCTGGACCATACCGCTTGCATCGAAGTATGCTGCTACTAAAAAAACGAGAAAAAACATAATAAAGTAAAAAAAGTAGTAATAACATGGAATCCCACATACTTTAATTATCCCACATACTTTAATACATTACTTTTATTATCAAAAATATGACAAAGTTGCAAAAACAAAAATCGATTTAACTCATTCCATGAACTAACTAACTCATCTCATTCCTTTTTATAACGTATGACCTAACGTAGGCCGAATTCACGGAAATGAAGCATTGATTTGACATTAATCCTATCTTGACTGGAGGGATTATTTGCTAGAGAATTTGCAATTTAAAGTGCAGTGGGTTATTTTAACACCTGGACCTTTCAATATCAATCAGAGTGCTCAACCTGAAAAAGGTTGCTCTCTAGAGCCAACCCTCCGCTTACAACCTGTCCACCATCATTTTTCTGTAACTTCAATACGTGGATAGCATTATGCCATTGTCAGAACTTTGTCTAGCTCTAGGTGGTACCTGACCTTACTCAGTGCCCGGTCTATATAGCTATTTAGTATATCATATTGCTCTGAGGGTTCTTACGGAAATTTCTTAGCCCCACCTTTCTAGAGCAAACTTTAATCGTAGGTGATCGAAGAATTAATATAAATAAAAAAGCGAAGTTTTAAAGTATGCAAGGCCATTTGCTCAAAAAATATTTGGAAATAGTGTTATGAACTGACCAAATGTCTTTGTGAAAAGAAATATTTAAAGCTACTAGGAAAAACTACTATGAAAAAGAGAAGTATGTTGATGAAAAG
>JANSTP010249212.1:0-11155 GCA_025330745.1 Cladonema radiatum | reverse complement strand
GCAATTAACAAAATAGTAATTATCTATTGTTTTATGTTTCAACTTTTTTTCTGTCATAATATTTTAAAAATTAATTACAACGCTATAGCAGAATTTGGAACGCGATGACGTCACTGATTCACGGTGTTTTTTCAAAATATTTTTTCGGCAAGGTGATCAACCAGAATGGCGGACAGCCAAATTGAGAAAAATTAAATTGAGTTTTTTAGTCCTTTTTGCAGATTTATCACTTTTTATGTCGATATTGTTTTTTGACAACACAAAAGAAAGTTAATTTTTGTTCCTTTTTGGGAAGCGTACATTACCTTTAAAGGCCTTAAAATACGTCTAGTTTAGCCAAAAACGCGTTAAAAGCCGGTTTCTCGAATCTAACAGTTTCACAGAGAGTTTGAAGGCTGTTATGCTGATGTTAAACGGGCTGAGTATATGTAGAAAGCTGTTTGCGTTGTTCTACGCTATCTCAAAGAACATTTAAAGGCCATAAAGTACGTTTAATGGAGCTAAAACCCGTTTAAAGCAGTTGTCTCGAAGCTTGCAGTGTGGTAGATTTTTTCAGGCTATTATCCTGCTTTTAAACCGGCTGAGCACATGTAGGAAGCTGTTTTCATTGGAACACACTATCTCAATGCATGTTTAAAGGCCTTAAAACACGTCTAATTTGGCAAGAAACATGTTTGAAGCTGTTTTCTCGAAACTAACAGTGTGTCAGAAAAGTTTAAGCTGATGTTAAACAAGCTGAGCATATGTACGAAGCTGTTTGCCTTGGAATACACTATTTCAATACAAGTTTAAAGGCCATAAAAAATTTCTAATTGAGCAAAAAACACGTTTAAGGCCGCTGTGTCGAATCTAACAGTGCCGCATAGAGTTCTAATGCTGTTATAATGCTTTTAAACGTTCTGAGCATATGTAAGTATCTATTTGCGTTGGTCTACACTATTTTAAAGCATGATTAAAGGCCTTAAATTACGTCTAGTTGAGCAAGAAACACGCTTAAAGCTGATGTCACGAATCTAACAGTGTTGCATAGAGTTTTAAGGCTGTTATTCTTCTTTGAAACACTCTGAGCATATATAAGAAACTGTTCGCATTGGTCCACACTATCTCAAAGCAAGTTTATAAGCCTTAAGAGACATCTTATTGATCCAAAGTCACGTTTAGATTCGTTGTGTCAAATCTAACAGAGTGGCAGAGAGTTTTAAAGCTGTTGTACGGCTTTTAAACGAGCTGAGCATATGTAGGAGGCTGTTTCCGTTAGTCTAGACTATTTCAAAGGATGTTAAAGCGCTTGAAGTACGTCCAATTGAGCATAAAACGCGTTTAAAATAGTTTTCTCAAATCTAACAGTGTCATAGAGAGTTTTAAGTCTGTTATACTACCTTCAAACGGGCTGAGAAAAAGTCAGAGGCAGTTTTCGTTGGTCTACACTATCTCAGAACATGTTTAAAGGCAATAAAAAACGTCTACTTGAGCTTAAAACACGTCTCGAACGTTTTCTCGAATATAACAGTGCCGTAGAGAGTTTTAAGTCGGTTTTATTGTTTTTAAACGGTCTGAACATATGTAGCTAGCTGTTTGTGGTAGTCTACACTATTTCAAAGCATGTGTAAAGGCCTTAAAATACGTCTAATAGAGCGAAAAACAAGTTTAAAGCTGTTTTATTGAATCTAAACGTGACTAAGAGAGTTTTTTGATTGTTATACTGCTTTCGTACGGTCTGTGCATTTCTACGAAGCTGTTTGCATTGCTCTACACTATCTGTAAGCATGTTTAAAGGCCTTAAAATATGTCTAATTGAGCCAAAAATACGTTTAAAGCCATGTTATTAAATCTAACAGTGTCGCAGAGGGTTTTAAGACTGTTATACTGCTTTTAAACGGTGTATCCATATGTAAGAGGCTGGTCTAACTATGTTAAATCATATTTAAAGGCCTTGAAATAGGTCTCATTGAGCCGAAGACACGTTTAAAGTCGTTTTATTGAATCTAATAATTTTATTGAATCTAATAATAATAATCTTTTTATTGAATCGTTTTATGAAACTGTTATACTGCTTTTAGACGGTCTGAGCACATGTACGAGGCTGTTTGCGTTGGTTTAAGCTGTCTCAAAGCATGTTTAAAGGCCTTAAAATACGTCTAAATCATTCAAAAACATGTTTCAAGCAATTTTATTAAACCTGACATTGTCATTGGGAGTTTCAAGTCTGTTATACTTCTTTTGAATGGTCTGAGCATATGTAAAACCATTTGCGTTGGTCTACACTATCTCAAATCATGTTCAACTTCTTTAAAATTTGTCCAAGGGAACCAAAACCACGATATAAACCAATCTCTCGAATTTAACAGTTTAGAAGAGAGTCTTAAGGCTTTTGTACTGCTTTTAAACGTGCTGAGCATATGTGAGAAGCAGTTGGCGTTGGTCGACACTATCGCAAAGCATCTTTAAAGACCTAGAAAAACGTCTAATTGAGCCAAAAAGACGTTTAAAGCTGGTGTTTCAAATCTAACAGAGTGGCAAACAGTATTGAAGCTGTTGGACTTTTTTTACGGGCTGAGCATATGTAGGAGACTGTTTGGGTTGGTCAACATTATCTCAAATCATGTTTAAAGGCCTTAAAATATTCTAGTTTAACCAAAAACGCGTTATATGCCGTTTTCTCGAATCTAACTGTTTCGCAGCGAGTTTTAAAGCTGTTACCCTGCTTTCAAACAAGCTGAACATATGTAGGAAGCTGTTTGCGTTGGAATACACTATTTCAATACCTGCTTAAAAGCCTTACAATATGTCTAATTCAGCAAAAAACACGTTTAGGGCCGTTGCCCCGAACTTAGCAAGGTCGTAAAGAGTTTTAATGCTATTAAAAAGCAGTTAATCGTTCTGAGCATACTTTGGAAACTGTTTGCGTTGGTCTGCACTCTCTCAAAGCATGTTTAAAGGCTTTAAAATCCGCCTAATTGAGTTAAAAACACATTTAGACCGTTTACTCTAATCTAACAGTGTTGCAGAGAGTTTTAAGGATGTTTCACTACTTTTGAAAGGGCTGAACATATGTAGGAGAGTGTTTGCGTTTGTCTAATTTATTTGAAAGCATGGTTAAAGGCCATAAACCACGTTTATTTGGGATGAAAAGCTGTTTAAATCTGTTGTCTCCAAACTCAAAGTGGGAGAGGGAAGCTTAAGGATGTTATCCTGCTTTCAAATGCGCTGAGCATATCCAAGAAACAGTTTCCGTTGGTCTACATTATTTCAAAGCATGTGTAAAGGCAATAAAATAAGTCTAATTGAGCTAAAAACACGTTTAATCCGTTTTTTCGCATCTAAGAGTGTCGCAGAAAGTTTTAAGGCCATAATACTGCTTCTAGAGGAGCTGAGCATATGTTTGCATTGGTCCATACTATCTCGAAGAATATACGACCAACTGAGCCAAAGACACGTTTAATGCCGCTTTCTTGAATCGAACAGCTTCACAGAGAGTTCTGAGGCTTCTTCAGTTATACTGTTTTCAAACGGGATGAGCATATGTAGGAAGCTGTTTGCGTTGTTCTACCTAATCTCAAAGCATATTTAATTTTAAAACTGTTATTCTGCTTTGAAACGGTCTGAGCATATTTAAAAGCCGTTTGCGTTGGTCTACATTATCTCAAAGCATATTTAAATACTTTGAAATAAGTCTAATACGTGTCGAAGAGAGTTTTAATGCTGTTAGACTGCTCTTAAACGGTCTGAGCATATGTGAGAAGCTGCATATGTAACAATGTTTGCGTTGGTCTACACTATTTAAAAGCATGTTAAATGGCTCAAATTGAGCCTAAAACGGGTTTAAAGTAGTTTTCTCTAATCTAACAATGTCGTAGAGAGTTTGAAGACTGATATACTGTTTTTAAACGGACTAAGTATATGTGGGAAGGGGTTCGCTTTGGTCTGCACTATCTCAAAGTATGTTTAAAGGAATAAAACACGTTGAAAGCCGTTTTATTGAATCTAACGGTTTCACAGAGAGTTTTAAGACTGTTATCCTGCTTTTAAACAAGCTGAGCATATATGAGAAGCAGTTTGCGTTGGTCTACACTATCTCAAAGCATATTTAAAGGCCTTAAAATATGTCTTATTGAGCTAAAAACACGTTTAGGTCGTTTTTTCGGATCAATCTAACAGTGTTGCATAGAGTTTTTAGGCTGTTATTATGCTTTGAAGCGCTCTGAGCACATGTAAGAAGCTGTTTGCATTGGTCTTCACTACCTCAAAGCATGTTTACAGGCCTTAAAATACGTCTCTTTGAACTAAACACACGTTTAAAGACGTTTTATTGAATCTAAAAGTGTCACAGCGAATTTTAAGACTTTTATAATGCTTTTAAACAATCTGAGCATAATTAAGAAGCTGTTTGCCCGGGTCTAACTTTTCTCAAAGCATGTTTGAAGGCCTTAAAATACGTCTGAATCTTCAAAAAACATTTTTAAAGCCGTTTTATTATATCTTTTGTTGTAGCAGAGAGTTTTAAGTCTGTTATACTAGTTTTAAACGGTCTGAGCATATGTAAAGAGCTGTTTGCGTTGGTATACACTATCTCAAAGCATGTTTAAAGGCCTTAAAATACGTCTAATCAAGCCAAAAAACACGTTTAATGCCGTTTTATTAAATCTAACAGTGTCGCAGAGAATTTTCAGACTGTTATATTGCTTTCAAGCGGTCTGAGCATATGGAAGAGGTTGCTTTGGTTGGCCTAAGCTAATTAAAAGCTTGTTTAAAGGCCTTAAAATACGTCTAATTGAGCCAAAAACACGTTTAAAGCCGTTTTATTGAATCTAACAGTGTCGCAGAGAGTTTTAAAACTGTTATACTGCTTTTGAACAGGCTGAGCATATGTAAGAAGATGTTTCCGTTGGTCTATACTATATGAAAGCAATTGAAAGGCCTTAAAATACGTCTAACTGAGTCAATAACGCTTTCCAAGCCATTTTATTGAATCTAAGATTCTCGCGGGAATTTTAAGGCTGTTATACTGCTTTTAAACGGTCTAAGCATTTGTAGCAAGCTGCTTGCGTTGGTCTACACTATCTCAAAGCATGTTTGAAGGCATTAAAGTACGTCTTATTGAGCCAAAAACACGTTTAAAGCCGTTTTTTGAATTTAACAGTGTCGCAGAGAGTCTTAAATCTGTTATACTGCATTTAAACAGTCTGAGCATATATGCGAAGGTGCTACGTCTGTCGATACTATCTCAAAGCAAATTTAAAGGCCTTAAAATACGTCTAAATGAGTCAAAATCGCGTTCAAAGCCACTTTATTGAATCTAACATTTTCTCAGAGCGTTTTAAGGCTGTTATACTGCTTTTAAACTGTCTGAGAATATGTAGCAAGCTGTTTGCGTTCGTCTACACTATCTTAAAGCATGTTTAAAGGCCTAAAATACGTCTAATTGAGTTGAACACACAATTAAAGCCGTTTTATTGGATCTAGAAGTGTAGCAGAGAGTTTTCTGACTGTTGTACTGCTTTCAAACGATCTGAGCATTTGTTATGAGCTGTTTGCGCTGGTCTACAATATCTCAAAACATGTTTTAAGACATTAAAATACGTCTAATTGAGCCAAAAACACGTTTAAAGCCGTTTTATTGAATCCAGCAGTGTCACGCAGAGTCTTAACACTGTTATAGTGCTTTTAAACGGTCTTTGCATATGTAAGAATCTGTTTGGGTTTATCTACACTCTCTTGAAGCATGTTTAAAAACCTTAAAATACGTCTAGTTAGGCCAAAAAAATGTTTATAGCCGTTTTATTGAATGTAACTGTGTCGCAAAGAGCTTTAAGACTGTTATACTGCTTTTAAACCGTCTAGGCATAGGTAACATGTTGTTTGCGTTTGTCTAAGATCTCTCAAAGCATATTTAAAGGCCTCATAATACGTCTAATTATGCCAACAACACGTTTAACAACATTTTATTCAATGTAACATTGACGCAGAGAGTTTTAAGAAACTATCTCAAAGCATGTTTAAATGCCTTAAAATGCTTCTAATTGAGAAAAAAACATGTTTAAAACCGCTTTATTGAATCTAACAGTATCTCGGAAACTTACAAGACTGTAGTACTGCTTATAAACTGGCTTAGCGTATATAAGAAGCTGTTGGTGTTGATCTACACCCTTCTCAAAGCATGTTTAAAGCCATTTAAATACGTCTAATTGTGCCAAACACATGACTAAAGCCGTTTTGTTGAATCTAACAGTTTCGCAGATAGATTTAAGACTGGTATACTGCTTTTAAACGTTCTTAGCATAAGTAAGAGGCTGTTTACGTTGGTCTACACTATCTCAAAGTATGTTTATCGGCCTTTAATTACGTATAACTGAGCAAAAATCTCGATTAAAGCCGCTTTATTGAATCTAACAGTGTCGCAGAGAGCTTTAAGAATGTGATACGGTTTGTAAACGGTCTTAGTATATGTAAGAAGCTGTATGCATTAGTCTGCATTCTCCCAAAGCATGTTTAAAGCCCTTAAAATACGTCTAATTCAGCCAAAGATACGTTTAAAGCAGTTTTATTGAATCTAACAGTGTGGTAGAGAGTTTTAAGACTGTTATACTGCTTTTAAATAGTCTTAGCATAAATAAAAGGCTGTTTGGATTGGTCTACAATATTTCAAAGCATGTCATAAGGCTTTAAATTACGTCTAATTGAGCAAAAAACACGTTTAAAGCAGTTTTATTGAATCTAGCAGTGTGGTAGAGATATTTAAGACTGTTGTGCTGCTTTTAAATGGTCTTAACATAAAAAAAGCTGTTTGGATTGGTCTACAATATTTCATAGCATGTTATAAAGCTTTAAACTACGTCTAATTGAGCTAAAAACACGTTAAAATCTGTTTTTTGAATCTAGCATCGTCGCAGAGAGCTTTAAGACTGCTATACTGCTTTTCAACGGTCTTAGCATATGTAAGAAGCTGTTTGCGTTGATCTAAACTCTCTCAAAGCATGTTTAAAGATCTTAAAATATGTCTAATTGGGCCAAAAGCACGTTCGAAGCAGTTTTATTAAATCCTGGCAGTGTCGTAGAGAATTTTAAGACTGTTATACTGCTTTTAAATGGTCTTAGCATAAATAAAAAGTAGTTTGGATTGGTCTACAATATTTCAAAGCATGTTGTAAGGATTTAAATTACGTCTAATTAAGCCAGAAACACGTTTAAAGCAGTTTTATTGAACCAAGCAGTGTCGTAGATAGTCTTAAGACTCTTATACTGCTTTTAAATGGTCTTAACATAAATAAAAAGCTGTTTCGATTGGTCTACAATATTTCAAACATGTTAAAAAGCTTTAAATTACGTTTAAATGAGCTAAAAACACGTTTAAAGCCGTATTATTTAATCTAGCAGTGTCGCAGAGATATTTAAGATTGTTATACTGCTTTTAAAAAGTCTTATCATATGTAAGAAGCTGTTTCCGTTGGATTACACTCTCTCAAAGCATGTTTAAAGGCCTTTAAATACCTTTAACTGAGAAAATAACACGTTTAAAGCCGTTTTCTTGAATCTAACAGTGTTGCAGAGCGTTATAAGACTGTAACACTGCTTTTAAACAGTCTTAGCATAGGTAAGAAGCTTTTTGCGTTGGTCTACACTATCTCAAATCATGTTAAAATGCCTTAAAATACATCTAGTTGATCCAAAAACACGTTTAAAGCCGTTTTATTGATTCTAATCGTGTTGCAGAGAGTTGTCAGACTGTTATACAGCTTTTAAACGGTCTTAACATCTGTAAGAAGCTGTTTATGATGGTCTAGGCTATCTCAAAGCATGTTTAAAGGTCTTAAAAAATGTCTAATTGAGCCAAAATAACGTTTAAAGCCCTCTTCTTGAATCTAACAGTGTTGCAGAGATTTTTAAGATTGTAACACTGCTTTTAAACGGTGTTAGCATATGTAAAAAGTTGTTTAAGTTGATCTACACTCTCTGAAATTAACTTTAAAGGTTTTAAAACACTTCTAATTGAGCCAAAAGTACGTTTAAAGCCGCTTTATTGAATCTAACAGCATAGCAAAGAGTTTTAAGACTGCTATACTGCTTTTAAATGGCCTTAGTATATGTAACAGGCAGTTTGCGTTGATCTAAACTCTGCCAAAGCATGTTTAAAGGCACGTCTATATGAGCGAAAAACACGTTTAAAGAAGTTTTATTGAATCTAACACTGTTGCAGAGAGTTTTAAGACTGATATACCGCTTTTAAACAGTCTTAGCATATATATGAAGGGTTTTGCGTTGGTCTACACTCTCTCAAAGAATTTTTCCAGGCATTAAATATGTTTAATTGAACTAAAAACACGTTTAAAGCCGTTTTATAGAATCTAACAGTGTTGCAAAGAGTTTTAAGACTGTTATACTTCTTTTAAACGGTCTTAGCATATGTAAGAAGGTGTTTAAGTTCATCTACATTCTCTGTACGCGTGTTAAAAAGGCTTAAAATACGTCTAATTGAGCTAAAAACACGTTTACAGCCGTTTTATTGAATTTAACAATGTTGCAGAGAGTTTTAAGGCGGTTATACTGCTTTTAAATGGTCTTATATATATGTAAGAAGCTGTTTGCGTTAATCTACACTGTCTCGAAGCATGTTTAAAGGCATTAAAATTCATCTAATCGTGCCAAAGACAAGTTTAAAGCCTTTTTATTGGATCTAACCGTGTCGCACAGAATTTGAAGAGTGTTGTACTGCTTTCAAACGGTCTTAGCATCTGTCAAAACCTGTCCGAGTTGGTCTACACTCTCACAAAGAACGTTTAAATGCCTTAAAATATTTCTAATTCAACCAAAAACACGTTTAAAGCCGTTTCCTTGATTCTAACAGTCTTGCAGAGAGTATAAAGGCTGCTATACTGCTTTTAAATCGTCTTAGCATATGTAAGGAGCTGTTTGCGTTTGTCCATACTTTCTCAAAGCGTGTTTAAAGGCCTTAAAGTATGTCTACTTGTCCCAAAAACACGTTTAAAGCCTTTTTATTGGATCTAACCGTGTTGCAGAGAGTTTGAAGAGTGTTGTACTGCTTTTAAACGGTCTTAGCATATCTCAAAAGCTTTTTCCATTGGTATACAGACTCTCAAAGCATGTTTAAAGACCTTTAAATACGTCTAATTGAGCCAATAACACGTTTAAGGCCGTTTTCTTCAATCTAACAGTGTTGCAGAGCGTTATAAGACTGTAACACTGCTTTTAAACGGTCTTATCATAGGTAAGAAGCTTTTTGCGTTGGTCTACACTATCTCAAATCATGTTTAAAGGCCTTAAAATACGTCTAATTGATCCAAAAACACTTTTAATACAGTTTTATTGATTCTTATCGTGTCGCAGAGAGTTGTCAGAATGTTATACGGCTTTTAAACGGTCTTACCATATGTAAGAAGCTGTTTACGATGGTCTAGACTATCTCAAAGCATGTTTAGAGGCCTTAAAGTACGTCTAATTGAGTCAAAGTCACGTTTAAAGCCGTTTTGTTGAATCTAAAAATGTTGCAAAGAGTTTTTAGACTGTTGTATTGATTTTAAAGGGTCTTAGCATATGTAAGAAGCTGTTTCCGTTGGTTTACATCCTCTCAAAGCATGTTTAAAAGCCTTTAGATACCTCTAGCTGAGAAAATTCTTATCGTGTCGCAGAGAGTTGTCAGAATGTTATACGGCTTTTAAACGGTCTTAACATATGTCAGAAGCTGTTTATGATGGTCTAGACTATCTCAAAGCATGTTTAAAGGTCTTAAAAAACGTCTAATTGAGTCAAAATATGTTGCAAAGAATTTTAAGACTGTTATCCTGATTTTAAAGGGTCTTAGCATATGTAAGAAGCTGTTTGCTTTGATATACACTATCTTAAAGCATGTTTAAAGGCCTTAAAATACGTCTAGTTGAGTCAAAAACACGTTCATAGCCGTTTTATTGAATCTAACAGTGGCGCTGAGAGTTCAAGGCTGTTATACTACTTTTAAACGGGGTGGCCTTATTTCAAAAGCTGCTTGAGTTATTCTACACTATCTCAAAGAATATTTAAATGCCTTGTAATACGTCTAATTGAGCCAAAAACACGCTTAATGCAATTTTCTTGAATCTAACATTGTGGCGGAGAGTTTCAAGGCTGTTATACTGTTTTTAAATGAGCTGGATATAAGTAAGAAGCATTTCGACTTGTTTTATACTATCCCCAGCATGGCCTACTATACTGACACGGCCAGACAATCCACTTTTTTCGGAAAAAAATTAGAAGTGTATCTTTTTTTTCAAAAATAGAAGGTTAAGATTGTCGTGGACACACGTAGTTGTGATTTTATCAGAAATCGGACTTTATTTAATTATAGTAAACATGGCCATAAAGCGCTATATCTTTAGTTTTATCGTTGAGTTAAGACATTTTAATGCGGATGTTGGTAGGAAAGGAGGTTGAAGTGTATTTTGCAAATCTTTTTTGAAGTGCTAGATCTCTAAAACAGGTCGAGTCTGGTGCATTATTTATGGATGTAAGTACTTTAATAGCCAGCTATTCATTGAGCTATAAATTTCTGATTACCACCCAGATAGATTTTATTTGCTGTTTTTTAAGCTTTAGCTAGCTAGCGATGTTGTTCAGCAGCTTAAACATAGCTAACTGCACTAGTGGTGCGTACAGAAAGATCACAATCAGTTATAGTTTACTTAAATAAGGAATAATATTTCAAGGTCTTGAAAATATCATTTTTCTAGTAACAGCTACCTAGCACTTAAGCTAGTGAAGCTATGTGAAGACTACTTTGAAATTTTGACTGTTTAAGTTAGAGTTGACTAAGTGTAGCTAGCTTGTGTAACTGATGATATGATATTCTCTCTCCTGAGCATTGTATCACACTAATTTGTTTTCATATGGAGAATTGCCTGCACTGGGGGACTGCTGATTTAGCTGTAGGGGGTGGCTATCCTTCATCGATTCGATTATCCTGAAATACTTAATATTTGCCAATCAAACTTTATTCAGTGTATATTTAATCTAATAGGAATAAATTGACAGTAAGTTATTTTTCGACGTCTTTTCTAATACATAACGTGGTGGCGTCATCGATTCATTGCGAAATTGGTGTGCGGATTTTGGTCAAAATCCTTAAAGACTTCAAATAAATATATGCAAATGAATTTTGAACAATAAA
>JANSTP010248878.1:6285-20743 GCA_025330745.1 Cladonema radiatum | reverse complement strand
TGAGTTGGCGATCTAGTTAATTACCGCACATTTTCAGTGGCTGCTTTTAATTACGACATTACGGTCAATCACGGTCCGATTGATACACGGCAAAGTCAGTGGGTGGTGTCCGCACAAATTTAGAGATGAAGAAGAGGACATAATGGAGAAAGTCCAAACTCTGCCAAAGACAAAACAAGAAGATAAAAAAAATAAAAATCCTGAAATATCACTTTCAATTTGGGTTTTCAAATTTTTGAATCACTGTGATTCAATTATTCGCTCTGGCTACACCCCTGAACAAGGTGGGCAGAAAAAGGTGACATTTTTTCAAGCCGCATTAAAAGCTCAAACTTTTATGTTCTCTTTTACACCAAAAACAAGTGTTTAAGATGTTCTTTGATTGATTTATAGTTGTTCAGAATAATATTCTCAATCTATAATACTTGAGAGAAAATTAGATCTGTTTTTTTCAAATGGTAGCTGATTTTTTCATTCCAGATATTTGCTTTGTCATTATCGTCTACTTGAGTGCGCATTTTCACCATGCAACGTTATAATAAAATAGGTGTTTCCATTGCAATCAAAATACTGTTATGAGTTTTAACGTAGCCTAAAGTATTTCCTAAAAAGAATTCTCTGCTTTCATTCATCCTTTCATTTATTTATTTATTTATTTATATTAAAGTGCGGTTTCTGTTCAGTTGGAAAATAGCCATACATCACCTGAAGAAATATTGCATCATTTGCCTTTGTTCACTATTAATAAAATACTAAAGTGATGGAGTTTTTTTTCGTAGCTTGGTATACTTTTTTTTAATGTGATTAGCTCACTTTTGTTCAAACCAGTGGCAGTCTCGCTGGGGGGCTGGAGGGCTTAGGCCTCCCCCCAGCTCTACAAAAAATTAGGGGCGGCATACTTTCGGGGGCAGCAAAATGTAAATTTGATTGGCAATGATGAATGGAGCACTATATTGGCACTTTAAATAAAGATACATTTGAGCCTGAATTTAGATTCAAAGTGAGTGTTCAAAAGCATTTTTATGTCATTGTATGTAAAAAAAACTTTTTAATTTCTAAAAATACATTTTATTTCCTCTTTCTAGCGCAACCTTCTAATTAGCTCAACCCTGCATTAAGCTCCACATTAACTTGAAATTTAAGTGGCACCCTCTAATTAACGTCACACCAGAAATACTGCGCTTAGAAAAACAAAAGTTTATATGTGCAATATGATGAATGTATTTTGTATTTTAAAAAATTGCCTTGGCTCCAAATGCCGTTTTCCCGTTCTGGAGGCAATGCCCCAGATATACACTTTCTGTTGTATATTTGTAGGTCTATTGCTAAAATACACGAAACCAATAAATTGAGAGTAAAATCATATATAAAATCAATAGTCTGATGAGAATTGGATTGCTCGGTAAACTTTCTGGACTTTCATTTCGAGTAAGGAATTATTCTATATTGTGTTGCTTATGCTGCCCTAAACTCTCCCCTCCCCCAGCTTCTATCAAATAGTGCACCCATAATAAAGTTAATATTTAGTGTTAGGAGACATCGAAACAAAATCTGCCTTCCTGCTTTATAAGAATATACTTAATCATTTTTACAACAATTTTGTTCCTTCCATACTTACGCTTTTTGACAAAATTTCGTACGAAATTGGGACAAAAATGTTGCTTCATAGAAACTTCTGCTGAAATTTACGTATTACATGCACCTTGATAAGCTTTTTCGGGTTCTCTAGAAACAAAGCGTTTTCTCACTTTTGTACTGTCTTCTGGTTCCAATCCTAAAGTTTTAGCTACAAAGGTTTAACATTTTTTGATAGCTAAAAACAGAGAAATTGGTCAATTTTCAGACTTGAATGTCAATATCCTTATATCATTTCTCTAAAGCAAAGTTCAGCAATGAGTATTTCGGTTGTTCTCTTGGAACGCCACCTGGGAAAGCTTCAGATTCATGAAAATTGGTTGAGAATTAGGAATTTTAGACAGGGGGTAATTTTACACTCCCCCCTACCCAACTGTCTAACATATACAAAATAGCCCAACTATGGAATAAGGTTAATATATACTTTTTTGCATGGCTTTTTCAAAGTATGTTCAAGGATGGCTTCTATTGACCTATATTGTAAATATACCTGTTACCATTACATACCTTATCAGGAAAAAGACTGGGATAAATGAGTTATTTACTAATTTAGTTATTCAATAACTTTTACCAAACTAATATTTTAACCAGGTTATATTTTCCTGTGATCAACAATTTGCGCTGGTTAAAATATCCCCATCGATACTTTTTCAAATATTTTATTGAATTTGCATTCATTTTTGAACAACATTATCTGAGGTAACTGCGTACAATTAAAAAGGCATGATATTTTTGTGGAATTGGTCATGGTCATGGTCTTTTTACACAATGTTGCAGTGGTAAAGAACAGTTAATTTTTCTTACCTAATTGATTTGTCAGACTTCCAATGATCAAAGCTAACAATAATATACGTTTCATTTAGCCTCTCATTGTTCAAATCCTAGGGATCCTGTATCCAGAATCAAAGGATTCTACATTATGGAATGCGTTAATATACAAGTTTTCCTTTACCTAAAACCAACTGAGAAGTGACCAAACTTATGTGCAAGTATTGGTCAACTAGTTATTCCTCCCCAACTAGCCATTTAACTGAATTATTTTATAACCAGTTCTTTTTACCGATAAGGTATATCTGTCAATTTATTGAAATGTATAACATTTTGTCAAGTATTTTGCATGAGAGTTCTTAATTAAATTCCGTAATTAAAGTACTATCATTAGTCAATTTTTTTTTTCGATCCAGGGATCAAGTTGTTACGTTTTATAATGTTAGGCGTAAATTGTTCTAAATCGTATACCCCATCGTATTGTAACGACATCTTGCAGCAGCTGGTAAAGCCAGCATAGGTGGAAGTGCTAAAAGAAGATAATGTTTGCTGCGAGCTATTCTTTACACAAATTAACAGAATATACAGAGGCACTTGCATACGTGGTAGAGTTACTTCATCGTTGTATACAATTGACCTAACAAATTATTCCATATAGTGTAACAAACAAACAGGTAGCCTAGGTAGGTAGGTAGACTAAGTCTCAAGATATATTTTGACAAGAGTCTTTGGAGACTAGGTCTTCATTCTGCTAGTACCATTTTGACGAAAGTGATGAGCAGGATAAATCATTTGCCCAAAAATGCCATATACAGAGTGTGTCAAAAAAAAACATGGCTGAATTTGAAAGATCTCCATTAAAATCACTTTTTAATAGCTCAAGTTTTACAGTATTAAGCTATCATAATTCTATTTCCGATATAATAAGCTGTTATTTTAGTAAGCGGTAAAAATTAGAGTCAATGGGCACTGTTTAAAAGTACTAATGAAATCAAACAATACATACCGCAAACAGACCAGGTCTGTCCATTTCAGGCAAAAGATCAGTTGTGTAAGGCTCCATACACACATTTATATATTGAGGAGAGTGGTTTTCACTCGTCTAAAATACCAAATAACCCTTCTTGACAAAATGCGCTATAGAAAAGCAATTTTAAATCACACATCTTAAATTAACAAAGGAGTTTTATGATCATCCGCCTGGTAGTTTTCATAAAGTGAGGCCTGCGGAGAGTATACAATATGTGATAGTTAGAAAATAGAAAAAATTTCTTCAAAGGCACATTGATAACAACATCGAGCAGTCTGAGCATTTAAGATAATCTGAAAGCAGAAGGTCTATGAAAGTGGATGGCAGTCTTTTTTGACTTATAAGCTTATTTATTGATTTCAATAAGATTTTTTTACATTGACAATTGACGCAAAGTTTCACTGCTAATTAAAGAAAAGTTCTGTTATATTGGAAACAGCGTTACTATAGTTTATGGCTGTAAAATTTCATCAATCAAAAGGCGATAGTACTGCAGAAATTTCAGAAATAACTTGTGCATGTTTTTTTGACACCTTATATAATAGTATATTCCTCCAACCACAGGGCTTTCACCGACCAGGGCCATCTGCGGCTCACTGGGCAGATTGATATAAGTGTAGACATATTTATCGTGCTTTACGCTTGACAACAGATTTTTATAACCAGTGTTTGCTTGGAAACTATTTAAAAAATATTAAAGAAAGCAATGCCAGTAATCAAAAGAATGTTGTTAACCCTCCCCTGCATTCTCCTGAAACAGAACGATTAATACAAAATTCATGAAAGACTGTTCAAAAAAGGGGGATAAATTAATAATGAAACGAAGGTGATCAATTCTGTTAAGACAGGTGAAACTTCCTTAACTTTGATAGCAAGCTTCAACGCAATCTCA
Organism: Cladonema radiatum; assembly: GCA_025330745.1. NCBI lineage: Eukaryota > Metazoa > Cnidaria > Hydrozoa > Anthoathecata > Cladonematidae > Cladonema > Cladonema radiatum. The sequence continues at coordinate 16,418 of JANSTP010248878.1, read as the reverse complement.
ACTCAGTATAAAAGCAGTTGCAGCACATTACAATTACCAATCAAGGAAACAGGTGTTCTCATTGTTTGATCATAGATTTACGAATGTACCATAGACTGGAAACATAGATTGTTTTTAACATTTCCTCGTTAGTATGTTGGAGAACCTTCGACGTTCCTTGCGAGGGTGCGTAAAATCGAAAATAAACAGTGGAAAGTGATTGCAAATGGGCATATTTTTTTTCGGAGTTTTCTTTAGGAATCATTATACCAGAACGATGGATAATCTGAAAATTATGAATTTTTATGGAAATAGACACAACAAAGACCTCATACAATCATATTTTATCTGAGCTTGAGGCTGTGAGGCTGGGTAAAGCAGCACTGTTGTGTAGATTAAACAGCACTCTAGTCGGCTTTCAAATCTTGTATTGCCTGGTGTTTATATTGATTTAAAACCTATACTTCCCGAAATGACTCGTGTGAAATTAGCCAGCTAACAATGAGGGAGTCCAAGAAGAATTGCAGCAGAATTTAGCCACTTAAGTCAAGGCGATGAAATGAGAATGTCTTATGAAAATATGAAATAAAAATCTTACTCAAATGTTTGTACGGCCATTCTTTTAAGCAGATTTCATACAAGATTTTGTTGACGAAAAAATTACCTTAAGTGTACAAATTTTCGCCAGGATTTATTTTCCCGAAGATATATTTTCGCGAATTTCGTCTTTAAAGAATTTTTGCGAGGACTAATTTTCGCAAAACAGATCAGATACCGTATTAAACTAAAGTCAAAAAGACATAAACTGAATGTAAATTTAACAAAAGAAAGAATCCATTGCACAGTGTTGCAATATAAACACACAATTATAAACAAAAATGAGGTTGTCTTATTCAGGTGCAACATTCCTTGAGAAAAGAAAAATTTCGCGAGGATTTATTTTCGCGAATGCGCCGTTTGGAAATATTTCGCAAAGATTTAATTACGCAACTTCACGTAAAATTCTCGAAATTCGCAAAGATTTCTCCAAGAATTGGTACACTTAAAGTAATATGTATATCGCATGCTAAATCTGATTGAATTGAGACAGATCTAGACGGTAGCGTTGCAGATAATATATTTTATGCTTTTGTAGCATTTATTTTTATAAAGAGAAGACATATAACAGAAAGCGTAGAAATAGATGCTGATAGGGTAAAAACTGCTTATAAGTAGCAATTTTTTCGACAGTTGTTGTTAAACAAAAAATTGTGATTATGGGACTGTTTTTATGACTTTCAGTTTCTGTCAGTTTTGACAATTTATGCTGGCGATATTTTGATTCATAACATTTTTGTGAAAAGCAAAACAAGATATTGAATTCAAGGTGTACTACTATGTGACTACTTTGAAATTTATAAAGTAGGAACTGTTATTCAAGAACTTTTTTGAATGATTATATTACCATAAAAGATTAAAGTATTTCTGTTTCGGATTTTTATATCATTTGATTATCCACTTTTCATAGTGCATATTGTTTAGTTACACATTACTCCTGGAATAATTTTTTTCCATTAAAGGGGAACTGAGAATTGGAAAAAAAAATTGAGTTTTGTTTTGAGATCGTGTTTCTAATCTTAAAAAATATCAGAAATACAATCATAATGGTATTCTGAGCATTACTTTCTGAAATATAAAATCACTAAAAAGAGCATTTTTGACGTCATAGTAGCTATATTACAAGGCATAAGGATGGGTAAAATTCTAAATAAAGTGGAATTAGCAAGACAAATTGTGATCAAAGACAATATATTTGATATTTTCTGATAAATATAGACCTACTTTTTATATCTCTGTGCATTCTTTTGTGCCAAGAAATAAATAACTATTTAATTCAATCACTTTTACATAGATCTCAGTATGTTTTCCATACAAAGTATAGCGTTTGTGACGTCATAATTTCGGAATTTATCAAAACTGTTTTCACCAATAAAAACATATATATACTTGATCATATGAGAAAGGAAATACATCTTTGGTTTTGAACCAATAAACTCTCTAAAATAAGGCAATCAAAAACATTTGTTTTTTCTGATCTCAATTCCCCTTTAAAGTGAGGTTTTCATGCCTGTACTTTGATTAGTGAAGATACTTTACAAGGAATTCGACGATTTATGTCTATTCATTAAAGAGCCAATATTCAATGTAATGCATTGCGAACGCCACACTTCGGTGCTAATGTTCTTTTTAACCTTAACACAGCGCTAAAGTCTATTTCGTTAAAGTAAGATTTGTTGCAATGCATTACATCGGATATTGGCTCTTTGACATTTTGAGGGAATTTCCTGGATTTTAATCGTCATCATTCCAAATAACTTGCAATTTAAAAATTTCTGCATTGAAATCTTCAATGAAACCTCTTTTTACTGTTAATGAAAAGTGCTGATGGACATGTGCCAAAGTTAAATCGAAGCAACACGATTCTAAGATTGTAAAATATTGTACATAGGTTTCGAAAGTTATATCTGACAGTTTTTTAGAAAAGAATCAAAGTCTCTTAACAAAAAGGAAGAGTAGGAAGATTAAGTAGTAGGATTGTATTATTAAAGAAGAATTTGTTGCAATAAAATTTTTCGAGGTCTGGATTTGCCTGTAAAATTTAAATGTTGCGAAGAATGGAATTAAGATCAATTATGAAATTACAATGCTCTGACAGGGCAACTAAAAAATTAAAATTCATAGAATAATCTCATTTGTTTTGCAGAAATTTTCATTTTGCCGCAAAATCGAAATGCCTCAAAATTATTGCTTTCGATGAAAAACAACAAAAATTTAAATGCAGCTAATGACGAATTTTTGATGGAACCTCTAAATTAAAATATTAAAATGCCACAAAATGCAATGATGCTAAAAATGCTCAAAAATCATAATGCTTTCAAAATTTTCATACCAGAAAATTTTCTTGTGACAAATTATTATTCCGTATCAAAATTTAGTAGAATTGCAAGGAATGTCCTTTCAAAGAAAAATATTGATTGAAAATTGAAAATTTGGACAAAAGTTGTAACACAAAATAAGAAAATTATTAAGACGGGAGCAAATAACAGCAAACTGTTCATCAAACAAGTTATCAGCTGTTTGATGAAAATTTCAAATGTTTGATGGCCTCTAATTTGTCAACTCATCAACCATGCTTCAAACGCGTTTTATCAGAGCATTTGAATTATCTAAAACCCATTCATTATCGTAAACATAAAATGGTGGTGGATGACTTAAGAATTGTTGCGTTGAGTGAGCTACTGGACTCCGATGATAAAAAGCCTGACAGAGGAAAAACAGGTGATTGGGTCAAGTGTAGAAAAGAAGACGGGCACTTTAACAATATTGTTAAAGAGCTAAAAATAGTAGATCCTTTTTGGATTCGTGAAATGTTCCGAATGGACATTTGGACATTTTGACAAAGATTTTGGATGTAATTTCGCTAAACGAGAGACTTGGAGGAACTAATGCTGTTAACGCAGATGAGAGGCTAGCACTTACTCTGTGCTTTTACCGGTGGAGCATTTAAATTCTTAAGTTTCTAGTTTCGCATATGATTACATGCTGTGTCCTATATTGTCAAAGGGTGTTGTAAAGCAATTATAGAACGAATGGCGACCAAATTTATCAAACTCCCATTTCTGATGAGGAGTGGCTGCAGATATCACAAAAGTCTGAAGAAAGATGGATTTTCTGGACGATATACGAGCAAATGATGGGAAGCACGTTAGAATTCAAAACCCAAAAAATGGTGGCTCATTGTACTATAAATATAAATATAGTCATTCCATTATTTTAATGGCAATTGCGGCTCCTGAATATGAATGTTTATACGCAGATGTTAGGTTGAACGGAAAGGTAAATGATTCAGGAGTGTGGAGCAAAACATCTCTCTTTAAAGCCATAGAAGATTGTAAATTCAATCGTCCAAAAGGACGGGAAATTACCCAATGGTGAAGATGTCCCTTATGTGTTTCTAGGAGAGGATGCTTTCGTCTCGAAAATGTATTTGATGGAGCCCTTTCCTCAACACAGATTAAGCAGTGAGAAGAGAATTTACAATAACAGACACAGTAGACCGCGAAGAATATCGGCAAACCTCTTTGGCATTGTCGCAAATAGATAGAGAGTTTTTTTCCAATTATAAATCTCGAGCCAAAATGAGTTGTAGATATCATTTTTACTGCTCATATTCTACACAACATGCTTCTCATTAGCCCCAATCGAATTAAAGTATAACGTTCACCCTCTTTTGCCAGCAGTGTTCTTGAAAATAGAGAAATCGTAGAAGGAGAATGACACCACATCTGCTGTCATTTTGATACCAAACAAGACATCTAAAATGCGTTTCGCAGCCAATATTCTATCGTGTTTATTCGGCTCTGACTGTTTCTCAGCAACGTAAACAGCCAATAAGGACATCCTTGACATTTTTTGTGCTTCTTTCTTTAGCGAGCTCTTTACCAAGCTATGTTCTTAGGCTCTTTACCTTTCCTTTTATCGAAAGGACTGTGGTATTCAAACACGTATCTATTTCTGAGGATGTTATTTCTTTTAAATAGCAATTTTCATTGTCTTGACGGTAAATGCCCAACAAGCAAGTGTTGACTTTAAGCAATTCCCTAAGATTGATTCATGAAAACGATATTTGTGTTGTTTGTCACGAAATCGAACGTCAAAACGTTCAAAACACCTTCCATCGTCTATGTTTTGCAACAAATGTTTGAAGGAATTTGCCTCAAATGCGTCAAACAGCCGTCAAACATCAAAACTGGGCTTGGTGAACCCATTTTGTTTGATGAAAAAATTGTTCGGGAACAAACTTGGTCCAACTCCATCAAACACAATTTACTTATTTTCTCATTTTTTTTAAAAAAATTGTGTTTGCTGGTTCATCTCAAATGAGTCAAACTACCCCTCAAACTCGCCAGCTTGATGGAGTTTGATGAGCAGTGTGACGCATTTGCTTCTGTCTTTATATATTTTCTTTTCCAGAAACTGCCCTTTTTCCTAGATGCTCCATCCATCCTTTTTACTTTCTAGAATATGCCTTCTTTGGAGGTGCGTGCCCCATAGGTAACTTGATGGTGCAATTGAACTTTCCTTTTTAATGCCGAGTTATAGCCATTTGAAATAGCAAATTATAATGTATTTCGTCCTTTTATGTGCCCTTTTCTTTCTATTTCTGATTAATCCTGACCAATCGAATGTTCACAGTAAACACCTGTATTAACAATTAATGTTCCTTTAAATTTGATTTCTTGATTGGCAAAAATAAAAGAAATCAATGCATTCAAAATAGTTGAAGGCAATGTTTTCAGGGAGAAGCTTTCAAGTGTTCATTTTTTTAATGTTTATAGCATGAGTAACTGAAATGTACTGAAAAAAGAGATATTTTAAAATTGTATCCATATAGTATCACCACCTTCCCATTTATCCATAGTATCCATATAGTATCACAACTACATAACTGCATTGCAAATATCTATAACGAAATTGATATTATTGGCATCTCAGAAAGTAAATTAAAAGATAACAACTTGAACAAATCAAAAATAAATATGAACCTCTCAAATATAAAATAAAATACACTCCAACAAATTGTCAACACGGAGGGACACTCCTATGCATAGCTAAAAATACGAAATACAAACTTAGAAATGATCCCATAATAAAAAAGGGTAGAGAATTAGAATCATTTATTAGAGATTCTGTCTGAGGATAAAGGCACAAATTTAACTGTTGGAACAATATACAAACATCCTAAACTCAAGACAAATGAATTTATTGAAGACTATCATGCAGCAACTTCTGCACCAAGTATCTCTGAATGAAAATAAAGATATAATAATTCTCGGAGATTTCAACAATAATCTTTTACACGGACCACAGAGCCGGATGGGCTGGGGAGGCTTTCGCCGCCCCCCCCCAATCTTTGGCAAAATATTGTTTTTGAAAATTGATTAAAAGTTATAAGTGGATAACCTATTAAGAAACATTATAACTATCATAAAAGAAGACATTGGAATAGAGTTTTGTAAAGAAGATATAGTTACTCCGCTCATTACATGGACACATATACTCTGTTCTAGATTTTCAAGAAACAAATTAACAATACTTTTCTTTGTAAAAAAGTGTAAAATGTGTCGCAATAACAATGTAAAACTTATTAACCTATAAGTTTTGCTTTAACTATAAGTTTTAAACCTTAAGGTGAAAATATAGAATAAAGGAAGGATCCATTGGAGCAAATTGATTACAAATAGGGCAATTTTAGCCAATCTAGAGCCCTTAAATTTCAAAATTTTTCTTGCCCGTTGGCCACAACCATGATGGGGCCTCCTTAAACTCAGAACTTTAGCCCCCTCACTTTAAAAAAATGCTCGGCGGTCCTTGTTTTAGAATACAAAAAATAGTGAAGATGTTAGGGATATTCTGGAGAATCAATGGAAAATCTAATTACAACGCTGGAAGAATCTCTTAAAAGATGTGCACAACATAGAGAACTAAACAATTCAAATCTAAGAAAAAGTCATGTGTAACATCTGGGATTTTAAAAATTTACTATGTAATATGTACTGTAAGCTAAAAGATCCTACTGCTAAAATCATCACTAACTACAAATATTTTAAAAGGAAAAGGAATCTGATAATAAACTCTGCAGCAAAAGTAAGGACACATTTTATAAAGATTATATGAAAACATTCAAAAAAAATGCAATTACAAATCTGGGAACAGGTAAAAGAAATAATGAATGTTAACCAGGGCCATTGCCACTGTTGCCTCTCAATAATTGTCTTTTTTTTTGTTGGAAGTAGGAGGGAACTAATAGAATGAATGGTAATGTCATAACTAATAAACTAGCGTTGGTAAATGGTTGAGTTATAACCTTGCCCAACTCGTGTAACAAATAATGAAAGCATCAAGGACAATCACGCTGTTTATCTCTTTTGTGCTGTCTAGATATTTTATATATTCTATGACTTTATTATGATTTTGGAAATTTAACCAATCATTGCCAATAAACGTTGCCTAAAGAGGGAAACACACCATAACACTCAATTTTGTAGGTCTTAAGATTCGCTTCAATCTATAAAATCTAAAAAAAAAGTCCTAAGTTTGACTTACTGAAATATTGAATAACGTAAGCTAGAAGCTGTATCATAATTGCAATATGCACAGCTCAGTTGGACAAAGTTTTCAGAAAACAAGGGAAACTAAGCATCGAAAAATCATAAAAAATCTATTTTTCTTAACCCTCTTCAGGCTGGACATATGAGGGGTTCACAGAAAGCCGGGGTTGGCATTTTTTACCACCCCAAAGAACTCAGGAAGTACATGCCCGATTGGCATAAAACTTTCAGGGATGAAAGTATGTCATCATATTAGGTATTTGGTACCAAAATCATTTTGATGACGTAATCACTTCCCTGATGACAACAACATACTTTTTTGGTGTCTCGCGACCATAAAAATACCTATTTGCGTATATTTGGTGATAATTTGAGTTCTGCATCATTTTAGTACTTCTTTCAGATAAAATAATCGAAATTTGAAAAAAATGTTTTTGAGTTTTTGGGCATACCGACCCTAATTGGGTTCCAGGCCCCTGAAAAAAATTTATGGCGATCTGTTCACAATAAAATTTGTTAAAAACCCAAAAAGGATTTGTCGTTTCTGAGCTATTTTAGGAAACCTACAGGGGGGGTGGGTGAAAAATGCCACCCCCAGTCTGAATAGGGTTAAGTTTCTTGGGACTTAATTTATGAAAAGATTTCTGAATTACTTAATACAGTATTTTTTTCTGTTATTTTCTACAAAATTATGGCAAAATTATGACAAATTTTTTTGCAAATTTAGACATTTTAAAAATTGCCAAAAGCGTTGGATTCAATTTCATTCAAAACTGTTTTCCTTTTTCCTTTTGCTTCGGTGGCATCTTCACTCGTTTTGATTCGTTTACAACCTGTTTACATTTACTTATCAATTGCTTTCATTCGTTTACTACCCACTTATAGTCGTTTACCATTCATTTAATAAACCTTTGACTTTATCAACGTATGAAAACTAATCAAGTATTATGCAGAATAAGAACACAAAATTGATATAATTAAGATGGTTTTACAAATTCTTTAACTTGAATAATATTAACGTGCCAGAATACCTGTTGCAAATTGGCGGTTCTAGAGAGAGTAAAACTCGATTTCTTTCACTGTCCAACCATCATGGCCGACTAGTATTATGCACCCCCATATGGGCCTGATTTTAACAACAATAGTCATAAATCTATTGAGGAATAACAACTGACAATGACGTTATAACAGATGAAATAACTATAGCTGGGGGAATTTAATAAGTTCTTTTGGACAGTAGCTGAAAATATAGACAAAAGGTCCCAAAACCAAAGACCACATTCGAAGGTTTCTTAGGACCAAATTCTGAAAGGACAATGTTCCTATCGCCTGTCACACACAATGATTTAAAGTCATACATCAAATTGATAGACAATAGAAAGTTTGTAGATCCAAACAGTTTCTGTAGCAGGTTACTAAAACAATTTAAGAACGAAATATTGAAGCCTTTGACAATGATCTTCAACAAATGCTTTAAACTTGGTGTATTTCCAAATAAATTAAAAGAAGCATATGTTATATGCCAACACATAAAACAGATGATCCACTGTTCTGAAATGGGGTTGGCCCAATTGTACAATATTTCACTTGTCTGACATCCCACTTATTCGATATATTTTTCAAGAAAACTTTTTTTGTCCACTTGTCACGCTGCTCAAAAATACGACATCCAGATGTCCGACAAAGATTCTTTTTTAAAAGAATCAAAACAGAAAGTTTCCACAAAGTTTCACCTAATGACTTCAAAATAATTTTCAACACAGATGTCCGTTTCACAATGATCAAAAAAATCAGGCTTGTCCCCAGTCAGTCTTTGTATTAGCCTACAGGCAGTGTTTATATTCATTTATTTTCGTCAAAGGAAATCTTTGGAATCTGCTCAATTTTTAAACGTTGTCGTATATATGAAATGAAATGAAAGTAAGAATAGAATGAAAGTACCAGTATCTCAATTATTCAAAGTTAAATACTTTTTTAAAAAATATCAATCAAATCGAACAACAGTTTTTCTAATAGCTTTTCTTTAAATGATTTTTTTTAACTGGATTTCTATTAAGTACTTTTCTTTAAACTCCATCGGTGTGCTTTTTATAAAAATATCACCATTATATCTGATTTTTTTAAATCATCAGCTGAGAAGTTCAACTTGATCGTTTCGTTTTATAAGTTGATAAATAAAATTATTATAAAATTCAGTGGAACCTCTTCCAACGGTCACCTCTATACAGCGGTCACCTCTGTAACAATTGCCAGTAGCAGAAGTCCCTGCCAAAATTATGGTCAAATTCTCACAAAAAAATCACCCAACAACGGTCACCTCCGTACAACAGCCAAACGGTTGACTTGGAAGTCCAACCAATTTTTACCTCTATTTAACGCTCAAGGTGGCTGTTATTATGGATATATTAATGAATTTTCTGGGAATTCGGATGTGAAAATGACTTTAAAAATTTGCCTAGCAGAGCTAACTTCGACAGAATCATCAATATTTTCAGCCATTGGTGTCGAAAAAGCAATTTCTCCTCCAAATATAGCAAACAAATTGATTAAATATTTCCTCCTCCCATTATATAAGCAATAACATTCTTTTACAAAATTTTTTAAAAAGTTTACTAAATGTGAAAACCTCCTTACAACGGTCACCTCCAATATAACGGCCAAAGGGTAAATTCTCGCCAAGTGACTGCTAATAGAGGTCCCACTGTATATAAAATTTTCCTGTTCATAGCCTTTGCAAAACACAAGCTAGACTTTCTCAGAAAGTTCTGGAAGCAAATTTAGACAACATCTGAGAAACGTTTGGAACTTGGCCTGGTGTTTAATTTCTAAAAAAAAAGGGAAAAGGTCTAGATCATGTTTTGTTATTTGATATGATAGCAAAAGAACATGGAACCATGAGAAAAGAATAGCCACTTGTATATAGCCACAATATCTTTTTTTTTTATAATTTCATTACCATAAAATGAGGTCTGAAAGAGTTGGTCAATGTTTAGAGGTCATCTT
>JANSTP010248656.1:0-11165 GCA_025330745.1 Cladonema radiatum | reverse complement strand
GAAAAAAAAAAACAAAAAAAAAACATTAATTATTTAATAGAAATATTAAATTAATTTGTTTATTATAATATAATTAATAGAGAAACTGTTATTAAGTATTAATACGTGTTTCCAACTGTTAATCTAAAATGAATTAAATTCCTTTGAATGAAAAACAATTTTTAGGGAGGTTTGTACTAATTAATCAGTTATAATTAATTTCTTCTTTCCTAAAAAACTTTGTACAATGACTTTCATTCATAAAACGTTTGGAAAAAATTGTTGCAGTTGACCTCGCAGGAAATGTAAGTTAAATGCTCAGACGTCATTTTTTCAAAAATCTTTGAAACTTGTAACAGTTTTTAAGAAAGGAGATGGGCGTCGGGGCTTGGTCATATTATCATGTAATTCGCCTGATTAAACCAGATGGCCATGCTCAAAATAGAGTTTTCATGAAACGATTAATGGGAAATCATTTTTATTCATTTCTCAGGTTCGTTAAGAATGATGAACCTATTAAAGTCTTTGGTCTTCAATTTGTATTAATATAGTAATCTTACTGACCGTAACTCGAAAGTCAAAAAAAATTTGGTCGTCCGGTTTAGACAGCTGAACAGGCTTTCATCAAGGCTCTTATGCTCCTTATTCCGTTACTGTGAAGTTATGGCAATTAATTGAATTCTGTTTTCTTTTCTTTGTAACTGATATTGCCTGTATGTTTTTTATCTTGATTTCTTGCCCAGACCATGTATGATGTTTCCATGGAAACTTCTTTGTTTACATAACGGTCTATATACTTTCTCTTTAATGGCACATTGGCAACCGTATTCAGGCTTGGTATTTTAGGGGCTCGGAAATACTGAAGAAGTTTTCAATGCCTCTTAAATACAAATCATTTTACTATAAAACCTGCAGACATGATAAGCGGCCATAGGAAGAGCCAAAATAATATAGAACTTAGGTCTAACAAACACTTTCTGCCCTTTTTCATATAAAAAGTACAGTGGAACCTCTATTAGTGGTCGATTTTCGGGACTTTACTCTTTGACGGCTATATTAGAGATGACCGTTGTTAGAAGGTTTAGCTTTTTTTCTGACCTTGAGTTTCTCATAAAATGGGAATTATTTACAGTAATCTATATGAAAGGAGAAATGGCGTTGATAAAATTTATGGTTGACAATACAGACGAACCTACTGAAATTATCTTCCTTAAAAAATTCTCTAAAAAATTCAAATTTCGAAAAACCACCTTAATATACCCATAATATTAGTCACCTTGACCGTTAATTAGAAGTAACATTGGTTGTGGGACTTCGAAATTGGCCGTTTGACCGTTGTAAGGAGGTTTTTATAAAAGATCGACCATAATTTTGGCAGGGACCTCTGCTACTGGCCGTTGCTGGTGACCGTTGTAAGGAGGTGGTGGTTAGTGGAGGTTCCGCTATATCTATTTTTTTTTTTTTTTTGAAAACTGAAGCATATACAGAAGGTACTCACATTCGCAAGTTCATTTATTCATTTAGGTAATCTGTAAGTCTTAAACAAACAAGAGAAGGCTTTAGAGTCCTCGCCCTGCAAGGAGAAGAAATTTTCAAGCTAAGCAATTGTAACTAAAAAGTAAGATTTTGATGAAAACGAACGAAACACTTTTGAGGAAATGTAACTGAAAAGCCACAATACAGGGTTCGGAGCACTTGCTGCAAAAATAATTCCCTGACTTTCCCTGACTTTCAGGAGGAAAAAAACATTATTTTTCCAGAAATATATAACAAAACGATACCATTTTCCCTGACTTTTTCGAAAAAGGAGATGAAAGTAAATTATTTTTTTTGCGTACGACACAGAATTAATCTTGAAAAAGGAAAAGGATAAAACGTATACCATAAACAATAAACAATCAAACGCCTGAAAAAAAATTTCCCTGACTTTCCCTGACAAAACATCTGGAAGAAAAACATTTCCCTGACATTCCAGGATTCCCTTTTTAGGGCTATTTTTTCCCCTGACTTTCCAGGATGCTATGAACCCTGTAGTAGAATAGTTAAAGACCAAATTTGAATGGCCTTAAAGAACAAACCGAATTGGTCAGTTGAAAAATGCCTTTGCTTTGTGTACTGAAAAACTAACAGCTGTTGTCTAAATCGAATTTGGAAGAACGTTATTTAGTAGTCATTTAATCTGATTGTCCCCCTGCCCCCTCTCTGAAATTTAGCTGATTGCTTTTAGCTGATTTTTTAACACATTTTTTTAGCCTGGCATTATGGGAAGGTTCACTTCAGTATTGAATGCTAAACCACTGATAAAGTCATCCGAAAAAGTTCATCTCTTGGAGAAAGAACCAACATTTTACGTTGACAACAATAGTGTCGAATTTTATCCAACAGCGACGTTAAAACGTGAACTGACGTATAAGCAATGTTTTGCGTTTGTAGTCGGTGGTCTAGTCGGTTCAGGAGTCTTCATTTCACCTTCGCTTGTAGCAGGCCGAACACCCAATCCGTTTGTTGCGTTGATAGTATGGTTTCTCGCGGGTATGATTTCCGTACTTGGTTCGTTCTGTTATTGCGAGCTAGTCTCCGTTGTCAAGAAAACTGGATCGACGTATATTTTTGTTTATGAAGCTTATGGTGAATTCGCAGGCTTTTTTCTTTTATGGACTGTTGTTGTAGTTTTGTTACCGTGTGTCAGTAACGTTATGATACTTATTATTGGAAATTACGCCTGTGCTCCATTTTTTGAAGATCAGTCTACAACAGAATTCGATTGGGCGTGCCGATTAGTTGGGTTAACATTCTTTTATATATCGACCGGCGTAAGCTGCTATGGTGTTCAGAAAACTGGTATTATACAAATGATTTTTAACGCCCTTCAAATGTTAATTATTATTGTATTAATTATTATGGGCGTATACCATTTAAGTTCAACGGACGATTTTGAAAATTTTGAAAGCGAAAGTTTCTTTAATAATACAATCAGCGGCGTACTGGACGATTTCCCATCATTTGGAACCGCCTTATTTAACGCCCTATATTGTTTCGATGGGTGGTATATGATAGCTTTCTTCGTAGAAGAGATTGTTAACCCGAAAAAGAATATTCCGTTATTAGCAGGCACATCCTTGCCTTTCATAACTTTCATATACATTGTTGTTAATTTGGCGTGTCTTACGACATTATCACATAATGAAATGGCCTCCTCCGTCGTTGTTTTCTCCAACGTAATAGAAAAAGTTGCTGGCAAGAAGTTCTCCTACATAGTGCCTTTTTTCGTTGTTATGTCCACTTGCAGTGCGCTACTTGGCTTCCTGTATCAGAATTCAAGATTCATAATGTCCGCTGCAAGAGAGGGCCAGTTTCCGTCAGTTTTCTCACTTATCCATTCGGACAAACGGACACCCATTCCTGCCACATTATTTTTAACATTTACCGGGACATTAACAACACTACTCGGACAACGACTTGAAACGTTAATTCAAGTTTATAATGTTGCTATTTGGATTGAGTATGGACTCGCATTTACAACTGTTTTATATTTCCGATACAAATGTCCGGATATTCACCGTTCTTTCCGAATATGGATAATTATACCGGTTCTTATGATCGGGATCTCCGTATGGTTAATAACTATGGTGTTTTGTGAGATGCCGGATAGAGCATTGATATTGGCAATCGTGTTTACATGTGGGCTACCCGTTTATTTTGTTTGTTTGAAAAAGAATTGGATGTCGTGGATGAAGCAGGACAGACTTTCTAAGAAAATTATAGAAAGAACAAGTCTTGTTTATTGTGACGTCAATCATGACAAATGAGATTTTTAATAGTGACTTAATGATATTTTCATTTCCAAGTGGCTAAAATACTCCCGACTTAGTGGTCTGGGGAGACTTCGAAAACTTGCTGGGCTAGAATATTTATGTTGCTAAAACCTGCTGGTCCGAGCCGGGGTAGATAAACGATGTATTTACACTGGGTTACAGTAAAATTTTTTCTTTTCATTTTAACCGGGCCAGAAAAATATTACAGTTCTCTCACTCGGCTCACTGAAAAATACTGAAATTTTCACTGGGCTAGCCAGTGGGCTGAATCTCACCGCCCCTTTGAGTCAAGGATCTGTTGGAGTTGCTTGTTGGCAGCAGCCACTAGGTAAGGGAGGTTAAAGCTTTGCAAAGTGTTTAGTATTGAGTTGATATAGTTAGATTAAAGAGAGTTGTAGACAGAACAATGTGGAAATGAACTAAGATGAGTGGAGTCGTGTCAAAGTGGCTAGGGCCTTTTAGTGGGTGCTTGGAAGTGGGTATACGGTTTAGTATGGCTCATATGGGTAGCAGAAAACAATATGCAGTATTCATAAAACTTTATAAAATTATAAAGTTATCATTTCCCAAGTTCTTTCTCTTGGGGAAAACTATTTCAGAGTCAATTCTTGGGGTTTTGTCTGCAAATTTTCGCATTTTGGTTAAAACATTCACAAGAGTTTTTCAATACATAGTGTAGTCTATACATATTGGTGATTGTAATTATTAGGTTTCTATCTTTTTTTAGAAGTGCATTTTTATAATTTTTATTATTTTATCTATATATATGGTCTGTAATATACGAATACTGTATACGATTATATTTTTATTTCAATAAATGATGATATGATGAGATGAATTTATAATATTTTACGAGATTTAGGACTACTTTTATTATTATTATTATTATTATTATTATTATTATTATTATTATTATTATTATTATTACCGTCACTCTCTATAGTTACCATATTAAAGGAACAAGTTATGATTTGGACGTATTCAGAGCGTATATTGTACTATTTGATTTTTATCTTGCCACACAAATATATTACTTTTTTCTCAAAGTAAAAATATTGTATAAATATTACATAATATCGTTTTTTATAATAAAAGACATCCTAAACTATTCAAAATATGGACACTAATTGAGTTTTGACGAGAACGAAGCTTCTCAACTTCTAGCCTAATAACTCGGAAAACTTTTCTGCCACGAATATTTCTTACCGCGAAGAAAACGTGTAGTTTTTCAAAGCCCGTCTTGCAATACTATAAAAATCTTGGACTATGCCTGCCAAAACTGCCGAGAAAATCAACGCTGGTTTTTGAAAAAATAACTATATGTTTGGCCCATATTACGCCGGCCCTTTTAATGCCGATCAACAAAAATTAACGCCATTTAGGGCCGGTGTAAAAAGGACCGATAAGGTATTACCTGTAGTCGAGAAAATCGCATTCAGGATAAAGGCACATCCCCGGAAAAAAAAAGTTTTTACAGTGGATTCTCTCTATCTCGAACTTGCAAAGGGATTGGCTTTTCGTTCGAAATAGAAATGTTTATGTCAATGTACGTAGAAATAAAAGTTTTAAAGACAAAGAAAAGCATATAGAAGTAAAGGTTTCAAAGACAGAGATTTTCTATAGACCCTTCCATTTTAATTTAAGTCAGAGGTGTGTCATACTTACAGGGTAATCGAGATAACAGTCAACTGCACTGTATTATTTATTTCGAGAAATTGCTGATTGTTTTGAGTTCCTGATTAATTTTTCACAGGAAAAATCCTTCTCTTTTAGCTGCTATGTGCTCTCAAAGCTCTCAAAGTTGCCCGTAGTTCTTTTTGTTTGTGTACGTTTGTAAAGGTTAAGAGTGATCAAAAAATTTAGTCTTATTCAATGTTGAATTTAGAAGTTTCGTTAGGCAAAAAGCCTTTGAGTTAACAGACCTTATGACTTTGAAAAAAGGACGCAGTTTGGAGATAGAGTATATTTGTGGAACTAGCACATACTTATAGGAAACTGGTTAAAATTCATTAGAAAATCTTTCAAGAACTTTAACATGACCATAGAGGATTACCTTAATAGCATTAAAGACCGGACGTTGTCTCTTTTGACAAGCTCAATATTTCAAAAGTTATCAAGCTGTTGCAAATTTCATGGAAAAAGTGTTCAAAAATAGGCTAAAAATCTTAATATTTCGACATGTGCGTTCAAACGACTGGTTCAAAAGAGCAGACAAAACAGGCTGAAATGGTCTGCATCTTTTTTGACCATAAAAGGATAACTTATAGTATTCAAGAGCTGATCTTGCCTTGTCTAACTAGCCTGAAATTCATCAAGCTATTGCTTAAATATCTAAAAATTAACGTGTGCCAAAAAACTTCCCAAATCTGATCAGGGGATTACAAAGGGCACACAAAACAGGCTGGAATGTCCTACATATCTATAGTATAAACAAACACATATGCTGGTTACTAATTGGTTAGTAAGGACGAAGGATCAACTTTGAAGCACATGAATATGACCATAAAAGAATGCCTTATAACAGGCCGTCTGTTCTTCTCCCACCTTAGGCTAGAAAATGAGTAAAATTTCAACCAAGCGAAATTTGAACCTGGAGAAATTCCCCAAACTTGCCGAGTTGTGATTTGCCGAGATATTTCGAGATATTTCCCAATTTTCCCGATTTTGCTGAAATAACGAACATTGTGTTTTCTGGCTCTGGAGAATGGACTAGATCTAGTCTAGTCTCGCCTCAATTGCATAATGCAATAGTCAATATAGAGTACTTTTATTCTATTAAAAATTGTTCTGAATGTGTCCCTACGAAAGCCTTTCAATCTTTACACAAGAGGCAGATACTTTCAGATTAGATTAACTTATGCAAAAAAATTTCTTGTCTAGACGTTGGGATGGCGAAATAAAAAGGTCTGCCTGCAAACAAACTACGTAAGTTCAAAGAACAGTCATTACTAGACATCAATCATGACGGTGATAAAGACGACGATGACGATACGACAATGAAAGAAGATGGCCACATGGACAGAGTTCTCCACATCCGTCCAAACCTCTACCCTCGCTCCACTATGCTATGCATAAAGTAAGTAAGTGAGCAAGTTGTGTTTAGCCACTCTTAGACCATGTTTCCATTATACCGGTTAGCTTTTTACAACGTTGTGCAAACTAACCGCCATAATGAAAACAGAATGCGTTTTACAACGTTGTATAACGAAAAAAGTTTCCATCATAACGGAACAGTTGTAATTGACTATACTTGTTCAAATGAGAAGTTTTTCCACCTTCATTTCATAAAGAAATTTGAAGCATATTCAGAAAGTCAGATTCAAAGATTCAAAATTTTCTTTCAATTCCTCTGGAAAAATACATAATAAATTTTTTTTTTTCAAATATAAACCACAGTGAGTTACTTTGACTAGCCTTTTTGGGAGTTTTAACTTCTTCTGCTTGGCTAATTTTTTATAGAACAGAAGAAAATTCTAGAAAGATTGCGTTAATGTAAATGAAGGACTCAAAATCTGAAGCAAGTCGTTAATACAAGTTTTCTGTGATAACTATCCACCTTCCATGCCTTCACATTAGTAATATCACAGTAACATTTTACCGAAAAGTGTTTCCATTACAACGTTATGTTTTTCATACCGTTTCAAAAAGCTATCCGATATGTTTTATACCACTTTCAAAATCGTTGCGTTGTGAAATCTAACCGCTATGAAAAACATAACGAATTTATCGTCATAAATGGAAACAGAAGGCCTATCCGATATGAAAACACAACGTTGTGAAAAGCTATCCGGTATAATGGAAACATGGTCTTAAGTGAAAGGGATGAAACACCTTCAGCGCCGAAGCCTGATTCCCAAGGTGGTCCCGTATAAACGTCATTACTGACTTAGGTCCTAGCGTAATTATGCTCCCATATGTGCTCACGATCATTTCCTACAGCAAAGATATTGTGCTCGCTAGACGACCGAGGCGTGGGTAAGAAGTCGGTACCCTAAGATTCACCGAACCTTATGATTCGCTCTCCGGTGCGCTGCCAATTGCACTACGACCACGTCCTTACTTTTTATGCCACAATTTGGCATCAATTGGAGTTTTGAAGATGGCAAAGCATATGGTTTTTAAGAACACTATTTATAATCTTTCCAAAGTCTACTATAAAGTCTATCTATCTTTTTGTCTGCCTACTTTGAAGATATATGATCTTTAGCCAAATTAATATTTAATGTTGGAAAGTCCTTGACCCCCTCGAAAGAGACCGAGCAAAATCAGCAAACAGAACCCAAACTATTAAAATCTTCAAAAGAGATTTCATTCCTGTTTATTGTTGTTTTTGTTTTATTTACTTTTCTCTCAATGGTCTAATGTTAATTACCCTGAGATAAGTGTCTATGGTTTTGAGTTGACATAATTATTGGCATTTAAACACTTGTAATTATTTCAACTGCACTCAACAAAAAATAAACACAGACATTAGTAAAGTAGGTAATCAAATGGTATGCGGTATGCGTATTGACAAAGTATAAAGTTCATATACATAATTGCGCTATTATTGTACAAAACCCAACACAGTAAGGCATAAAAGCTTTCTGTTTTCTGTGAAACAAGACACAGCTTTAAGTATGTAAGGATTATTTTGCTAGTTTAAAACAGACATAGCTGTTCAAATTGAACACCTCTGCCTCAGTATTCAGAAAAGACACTGTCCCGTGGCTAGCTCGGTGGCTACCTGTCTCAGTATAATTATCAAAATTTACCCAGACCGCTGGAAATTGACCAAAAAATAAACCACGCACCTTCTGAACCCTTCATTGAAAGAACATGGGATATAGGAAGAAGTATAGGATATAAAATCAATGATCTATATTCCTTCCCTAGATATGAAAGTCTGCGTATTTCTCTGAAGCTCGAGAATTTGTTAAATCCGCCATATTGCAAAGTCCCGACGTTAAAAAAGTGAAAGCGTCGAAACCACGTGTCAGTAATACTAAATCCTGATTGGCCAGTACTTTGCAATATGGCTGTTTCGGAGCTTCAGAGTTTCGCTTTTCAGAAACGGAAACTTTCATATCTAGGGAAGGAATATAGATCATTGTATAAAATAGTGTAGAAAGGGACAAAAATGATGGGCTGGGGAAAACGGTCTTTTTGGATAAATAACACACAGAACAAAGTGTTTAAGAAAACAAACAAATCGAAAAAACATGATTCAGGAAAGAATTAAGAGAGTAAGAAATAATGAATATATTGCAATAATAGATAGCTATGGTGTTTTGTGAGATGCCGGATAGAGCATTGATATTAGCAATGGTGTTTACATGTGGGCGACCCGTTTATTTTGTTTGTTTGAAAAAGGATTGGATGTCGTGGATGAAGCCGGAAAAACTTTCTAAGAAAATTATAGAAAGAACATATCGTGTTTATTGTGACGTCAATCATGACAAATGAAAATATGACGTCATATAGTTTGACCCATTTACTTAAGAACTGAACTGGGAACTAATTTTATTTTAGGTAGGTTAGAATTAATTGTTCTTACATACTTTCACCTTTCTCAAGGATTTTCTCTTTTCATTTTATATTGGAAAATTTCTCTTCATAAAAACTACAAAAATAATGCACACTCTTAATTTAAATTTTAACTTCATTGCACCAAAATTATTAACTTCCCAAAAGCTATCTTATGTACGTTGATTGCATTGGAGATGAGAAGTAAACGCTACCCCCTCTCTCCTCCATGATAAAGTCTTAAATAGTCGAGTTTCAATGAAACGTGGCCCAAATATTTCCCCTTTTTGAAATAGAGTTCATAAAAACACATACAACACCGCAATATATCGCTTCAAAGAAATATGATGAAACCTATTTCGATGGCAGTCCTCTTTTGGGTGCTTTCATGAGGCGTGAAGCAATAACTTCAAAGGTAAAATTTCTGATGGGAAATCTTTTTCTGTCGTACATTCATTTAGTTCATTTGTCATTTTCCGCCCTTAAAAAAATTATTTTAATTTTCTGGATAATAATGAAAAAAAATTTTGTGGTCTGTTTTTGACGTTCTTTAAAAGAGTTAGGAGAGAAAATTTTTTACTTAATCTATTTTTGCTTAAATTTAATTTTTTAAAGTTTTCAGTCCTTAATTTATTTTTAATGTATCAATTTAAGGACGGCATTCTGGCCGCCTATAACTTTAGGGTCGCAATTTGATAGATGAACAGCCTCATTATAGCAGTCGAGTTGCAAACAAACATTTGCAGTTAAGTTGAAAACTTCAAAATTTAGGGAATCAACTAATTGCTATTAATTTTTAATTTGTGATATATTTGTCATAAAACTTGTACATAGAATTAAATATTATAATTGTCAAATTCCAATTTTTTTAAAAGCATTTATTATTAGTTAAAAGCGTATGTAGACCATGATTATATGTTTTTATTGGATTATATATGCAATGATGTAATATGATGAATATTCCCTTGCTTGATTTTTTGAAAGTCCTACGTCGTTTTCAAGGGTTCCTCTACTTCCCTCCATAGTAAGAAGAAATAAGCACTGGGAAAGACTAGAGATTGTTCAATTTTACGGGAGGGAGGCCCCAATAGTGAGGGATAATAGGAAAATATTCAGCAAGATACTGCAAATAGTGACCAAAGCATGAAAATTGGTACAAATACCTATTATCATATCCTGAAAATAATTTTTAACAGATCCACCAAAAAAAGTCACGTGATTGATGACGTCAGCGTTTTTTTCAAGGCTAGGTCAGGCAGAAAAAAAAACTAAGTTTTTGTACTTCAATGGAAAGATCTCATCGAGTGGAACAAGAAAAATATAAAAATCTAGGCCTGAAAATGTTTACTTTCCGTTTTATTTGAGATAGAAAGTTGTATAAAATGCAGACCTGTAATTTACTAACCAGGTAATAATTCCTTATAAAATGGATTGTATTAACACTAATAACCAAATATCTCACATGCTTACTAGCTTAGATAGATTAACTCACCAAGGGGGCATTTTTTCGTCTGGTCTTCAAAATACTTATTGTATTTTACAGACCAGGTTGACCAAAAACTAGTGAAAGTCTAACGCAAATATTCACAAGTCCCTCCGTCTACATCTTAGTTTTAACATATTTTTTTTTAATAAAAGTTCCATAGTGTTAAAAACCATGGACACTACTACTACTACTACTACTACTACTACTACTACAACTACTACTACTACTATTGAAAACATAAATTGCTACAAAAAATGTAATTAGTCCATGAGCTGTGGGCTAAGCAGGGCTCAGTTTGGAGAGCGGACATATTATATACCAAATTATCAGAAATTTTACACTGATTCCGAATATCAATGTCAGCAAGACTGAATCTGTTG
>JANSTP010248545.1:0-11166 GCA_025330745.1 Cladonema radiatum | reverse complement strand
GCATTATTTGCTGCAAGTCTCAAAAGTATGGAGCTTGTCTTTATACCTATATTCTGCTACATGCAAGGTCAGAGTATTAAGTAGAATTAATCAATTTAGAAATAGCTGCTCAACAGTTTATGACAGGGCTAGTTTATACCCTGGAGCACTATGTTTGATCTAGCCGACCAGTTTATTCCTTTTTTAGAAAAATAAATAGTTTATTTGTCTTTAAAAAAAGTTAAGAAGCTTCATAGGCATACAACTAAACCTATAAGTTAATTGATATTTTACATCTTTTAGTAATTCTGTAAATGCATTTCATCAATATGTCAATTTATGTTTCAAAACTAAAGAAGTGAGCGTAGTTGTACCACTTGTTCAAGTACCAAGATTAAACCAGGCTCACTATTAAATAAAATCCAGTACAATCATGACGATGCATTGGTGTTTTAACTTTTTATGCTGAATTAATTTGACTCTTTTACTTGCTTATTTTTTTATATGTTTTATATGCTTATTATATGTTTATTTTGTAGCATCCTTGCTTCTTTATAGTACAAAGAAAGATCAAGCAAATCAGATAACGCAAGTATTTGAAGATCAAGAGGAGTCTATATCTCGCAGTATGGGCTTTCATTATTTTTGGCTTATTATGAAATAATTGTGAAAAAGAGAAATAAAAGCATTGATAAAACTCTAGAATAAAATATTATCCATTGAAAGATTATTTGAACTTGGAGGTTTATTTGATAGAGGTTTATGGCCTTGAGGGTAACCAAAAATGTTTTAGTCGTTTTGGATTATTTTCACAGTACAGTTTCAAGAACCGTTAAGGGCCTTTTTTCTAAATCTCAATTTTTTCTTGTTTTTTACACCATTGGAAAGTACATTAAAATCGAATTAATAAACGAATTAAACATTATTCCTTATATTCGAAAAGACATATTTTTCCAGATTCTTAATTAACATTTTATAACATAATTTGATTGCTTAGAGAGATATTCAATACATTTTATGTGTAGAACATTATTTTCTTGTGTTTTAGTAATATGCTAAGTTACTTACTACTGCTTTTTGATATATTTAATGAATAATATTGTGAAGAAAAGACCAAAAATTGCTATCAATTTGAGCAAAAACGTTTTGTATCTAAATTTCTTGAGGAAAATTTCATCAGGAAAAAATACCTAAAAGCTATTGTAACTTTCCACTATTTGCCTTTATTTGCTTGATAATAACTTTTTTTGAGATTAGTTGTTTTAAATAGTAAAAATTCTTTGTTCTTTAAAAACCGTATTTTTTATTCTTTACATAGGATGTTTCTTTTTCATTTTTTATGTTTTTGACAATTTTTGAGTCACTGTTGCATACATGCATAAAGCCCCCAAAAAGGGATGACAGTACAACTGAATTTCTTGGACCATGAGACGAGCCTTTTCTAGGTAACATTTTCATATTGGAAGGGCATTTTTTGTATCTCTGTTGCCGTTATCTTTAGCACCATTTGATACTTTATTCTTGTTCCTAATAGATTATTAATAGTTGGGTTTAGAAATCAAAACACAAAACTGAAAATTTGCGTCGCAGTAAATTCCAACTTTGAAAAGTCATATGCAAGCAAGCTATTTATTTTTTAGAATAGAGAAAAACAGATTGGAGTGAAACATATGCTATTAACTCTGATTTCATCATCTTGAAAAAGGGCTTTAAAATTGAAGAATTAGTTTTTTTTTTCTTTTTTTATATTTTTAAGTATAGAATTTAAAAGGATAGAGTTTGGCATATTTTTTGATTTTTCTACTTATTTATTGGTTTTTCTTTCTAAGCACATTTCAGCCGAATTTAATAGGTTTTTGATGACCAAGGATCCAGAGCAGGCAGTTTGTTGCTGTTGATTGGTTTTTGGCTTCACTCAGAAAAGTGCTGACTTTAGCATTTTCAAGAACCCCCAAACAAATGTTGCTGTCATTTTATGAAACTAGAAATGTTTTTTACTTCAGTTTTAGAGATTTTAGATAAGGGGGTAGGTTTTTTCAACCCCTGGAAGCCTGCTTTTTGAACGTTCATCACAAAGTCTGCTCTGAAGAGGGTTAAAAATGTCTGTTATTAAGGTGTCATGAATGCAAGAAAATGCTTCTCCTATGATAGCCTAGCATAACCAAGCCACTTCTTAGGCAGGACTATCCCTGGGAGCATTCCACCAATACATTTTGCTATAAATGTAATGGCGAATAGAAATGTCTTTCATCAAATTTGAAAGGTAGAATCGCTGATTCGCCTTTACCTGGAATAGTTGATCTGATTGAATGTAAACCATAGTATTACCCAACCTTAATCCTAGAGCTTCTTTCCTTGTGCTTAGCTACCTTTTTTCTCTGTGACACAAGGAAAGAGGCCCTGGGATAGCTTATGGTTGACCCTAAATATATGTCATTCAGCTAGGTATTTGTTACTCGTATATATTTGCACAAACACTTTTTGTGACAGAGAATCGATCTGTAAGAGTCCTGGTTCGATGATAAATCTGAGACCCTTGAGAGCAATAACATCTGCATCTGTGATCCATGATTTTAGGCATAAAGTATCTTTTGAAAATCAAGGAGAGCCGGCCTCCCCCATAAAAATTATGGCATCATTATACAATGCATGCTTTTTCCATTAGTGTGTGCTAACTTTGCATACACTTTGCACATATTTTGAGTAGATACTCTAAATACTTTGCTGACTTATTTCAGGGGTAATTGGCTTATTAAAGCATGTTCAAAAGTGTCTTTCCCTTGAAAGAAGCAACTGTCCATATTACATTCTCAATTCATTCCCAGATCATTCCCAGGGAAAAAAGGCGACACGGCACAAAGATAGAAGTTATGAAAACAAGGCTGTTTATCATTCTCTTTCTTTGTTCTTATGAGGAGATCACCACCACTTATTATTTTATGATCTGAAATTAAGAGGGTGTAATTTTTCCTCAGGGAGGATTAAGCTTATTACTGTTTGAAAACATCTTCACAGCCTAAAACTGATTCCTTCAGACTATTTTTTCCCTGCACAGAAAAGCTGTAATTGACAGGTAAAAGGAATTATTGACAGGTTTTACTGACAATAGGTTAGCAGAAAATGTAGGAAAACATTTTTTCTGTCTTGTCTTTAGTAAATGACATATAAATGTGAATCATGGAGTCCTGGGTACAACATTGTATGAAACATTTTATAAAACATCAACAACACAATGAGAAATATCTTAGAATTTTCTTTGGATCATGTTGGATATTACAAAAGCATAAAATGATTTATTAGTCTATATCTCATAAACATTATAGACTCGACTTGCCAATATTTTAAGACAAAAATGGTGTCAAATACAAGTTTTTGTATAAAAGGAATGATGTCATGTAAAAATTTTGAAGCCCCATTTCTCGACTCAGTCATTTTTAGATACAAGCGTTTTTATAATTTTTAATCAGTTTTTATTGTATTTTCCAACGGTATAACATTTTCTTAATTTTGAGAGAAAGGTTTTTTTCACTGACCGAGACCCACAATTGTAATTTAGAAAAAATGACCCTCTACAGTTTTTGAAACTGTACCATGAAAATAATCCAAAATGATAAAAAAGATTTTCCGTTACCCTCGAGGTTAGTTATTTTCAAGAAATCCCCTGTCTAACAGCAATTAGAAAAATTTTTCCCAAAGAGAATGAAACTAACTTTTAAAAATAAGCTTTCCTTGCAGTTTCCTTCCATTCGAAAAACAAGTTAGAACTTGATTGTTTATCAAATTGAATTGATTCAACATTTTTTTCTTATATATTTGGATAAATCTTTTAGATTTGGAGAGTGGTGTACAATATATTATGGATACGGATAATGTGAATTTATTCAGTGAATTTGTGAAAGCAAGTCAAGTTGATGTTAATACTTTCATTGATGGAAATGGTGATAATTTCCTCCATATTGCCGTAAAACGAAAGGCTACAGAGATAATTTATTGGCTGTTAGAAAATGCGAGTGTCAATATTAACTTATTAAATCATGTTGGTAAAGCTCCAATTCATTCAGCCATAAAATATCAGTATGTTGAAATTTTAATGATATTGATAAAAAATGGAGCTGACGTAAATCTAAAACAACATAAAACACCTCTCCATGTGGCTATGCAAAGTGGTAATGTTGATATCTGCGAAATTCTAATCAATAGTGGAGCTGATGTGAATGCAATAACTTCTGATGGAATCACACCTATTGATGAAGCACTTATCAATGGACAGATTGATATTGCTGAAATTATTATTAACAGCAAATCATATTCTAATAAGAGAAGTTACTACTTTGATCAAGTTTTCTTTAATGCTGTTCGGGAAGGTGATGTCGAAGTTGTAGAATTCTTAGTAAATAATTTGATTGATGTCAATGCAAAGGATATAGAGGAGGAGTCACCTCTGCATATTGCTATAGTTTTTAATCATGCTGATATTGTTCGAATATTACTAAAAAAGGGAGCAGATGTTAATGCCAAAAATAAGTTTAACAAAACAGCCCTTGAGGATGCACTTGAGAAAGGTTATTATGACATCGTGGAAATATTAATTGATAACGGTGCAGATGTAAATATTAAAAACAGAAATGGTGAAACACCTCTCTATATTGCTTCAGCCAAAGGGAACTATAATGTAGCTAATCATTTGATCAATAATGGTGCCGATGTTAATATAAAAACTGATATGAACGAAACACCTTTTAATGAAGCTCTATGTAGAGGTCATTTGAAACTCGCAAAATTATTAATAAAGAATGGTGCAGATGTCAATGTAAAGATTGGTTTTAATGTAGGACCTCTTGAATGGGCTTTGCAAAAAGGGTATACTACTATTGCTGAAATGTTAGATAGTAATGAAACATAAGATGAATATATTCAAATGATTAAAAAGTTCAAATTTTGCTTCTGTTTCTGTGTTACGTTTACTTTCAATGTCAATTTGTTTAGCTTAGTACAATTTAAAATTACGACTGTTTTAAATATTGATGGCTTTTAACCACTGAGGGTGTATTTAATATGTTGGTCCATAGACCTGTTACTAGATACTTATTAACATTAAAAATTGTCAATTAAAAATTCAGGTTTTATACCAATGCATTTTGGCATCTTGAAGGTAGATTCATACTTATAAGTAATTTAACCACAAATAAAAGTATTGCAAAAGAAATTTTGTCAAATTTAAAAAATTAATTAATTTTAAGTTTGTTTTTCCTGTATAGCCAGGAGGCCCGGAAAAATCGAGTTATAAAATTCGAGTCATCAAGTTCGAGTTATGAAAACTTCAAGTTATTGCTTATGATGACGTCACAATCCCTGGAATTTAACTTTTTATAACTCGAGTTTTTTTACCCAGCCAAAAAACCCGAGTTATATAACTCGAGTTTTTTTGAAAGAAAAAAAAACTGAGTTACGTAACTCGAGTTTTTTTTCCAGGCAAAAAAATCAGAGTTACATAACTCAGTTTGTTTTTTTTTCAAAGAAGAAAATCCGAGTTATGTAACTCGGTTTTTTATTTCAGAAAAAAAATTCTGAGTTACATGACTTTCTGAATCTGAGTTTCTGACTTATACAAGTCTCTGCATCATTGCATTTCATTGCATTTGTAGATGCATTTCCACAGCAAGATTTAAAATCTCAAAGACTTCGGTGTACGATTTGGAAAAAATTGAAAGGTTTCGCACAAGGCAATAGGAAAGTAAATTTTTAAATAGCTATTAAAAATAAAAGGTTAGTTTACTGAGTAAAGTTGATTTTACAATATTACTCATGCGGCAACCTATGATTCTAATTCTAAGCAATTTCGTGATTTTTGTAGAAATTTATGTACAGAAATGATAACAACAAATTCAAAAGAACAACTCGTGAGAAGCAATCAATATTCTTTTCAAAAAATTTTTCGTTTCTTTTCTTATTGTAAAGTAAATACAAATTTTTTATAAAAGAATAAAGAATAAAATGAGTACAACATAAAAAAAATTTTTTTTACATAACTCGGATTTTTTATTTTTTTAAAAAAAAATTTATTAACTCAGATTTTTTTCTTTGAAAAAAAAAAACGAGTTATGTAACTCCGATTTTTTTTGCTGGAAAAAAAACTCGAGTTACGTAACTCCGTTTTTTTTCTTTCAAAAAAAAAAACTCGAGATACTTAGCTCAGGTTTTTTATCTGGGTAAAAAAACTCGAGTTATGAAAAGTCAAATTCCAGGGATTGTGACGTCATCATAAGCGATAACTCAAAGTTTTCATATCTCGAACTTGATAACTTGAATTTTATAACTCGATTTTTCCGGGCCTCTATAGCCAGTGGTAAGGTCCACAATGTATATTTTAATGTATATTTTAGACTTATGTATTTCAAGTACGAATGTTTTTGAAGATCATTATTCAGTTTCAAAAATCAAATTTACTATTTATTATTTATACTAGTCATTTTTGTTTTTATGAAACTGAGATATTTTCATTTCTTGGGCTAATGGTCTTTATTTTTGAACAATATCTTTTTTTTGACCATATGACTTAAATTTTATTGGGCTTCATAATTTAAAAAGTTAAGGTCATCAAACTATTGGCGTTTGAAGCACATTTCAGAGAGAGCTTCTTTGCAATCTTCATCAGATCATCTATTCTAGAAATATTTTCTAAAATATTGACATCTGGATAGCATACATATCATGGTCTTACTGCTTTTAACTGCAGATGTCTGATGACCAAAAAACATTTTCCTAACAAATCTTCAACAATAGATCCTTTTTTAATTGTGTTAATTTTAGAAAAAAGCTTAGATTTTAGGATTGATACTGTCATTAAATTTTACTGCACTATTTTTTATGATACTGGCTTTAAATTTTTCAACAAAGATCTCTCCATCTTCAAGTGTTTTGATGATAACTTTTAAAATTATTGAAAGGGAATATCAAGTAGGTTAATGCTACAAAATCATTACATTTTCTTAGACATTAAGGACTTTAGATCATCCTGAGTAAATCTTACTTATTATTTTCGTGTACAAAGTTAAAGATTGCATCGTTTTTAGAAACACTGATACGTTTCGAACTTCCTTTTAAAAAAAAAGGGAAATTAACTTAGCTTAAAGGAAATCCAACAAAGCTTCTAGATAAAAATTTAATGGATTTCCAACAAAGCTTTTAGATAAAAATTTAATGGATTGTTCGTAGGAAATAACATGTTTGAAGCTTCTTTCTTAATTATCTGACAAGCAATATAAGGTTTGACATTGAAGGAAGCAGAATGGTGAATATTTGTTTATTGAGGGGAGCTTTTCTCAGTGATATACAAACCCTCTACACAAACCCTTGTTTTTAGCATAACCTTAATTATGAAAAAACATTATTTTTATCAAGAACAATTATTGACAGTACACTTGAAAATATTTTAGTGAATATCTTATGTGTTAGCTAGTATTCTTTTACTGAGAGTTCTTATATCCCCTCTTATATAAATATTTGCAGAAATAAGGACTATTTTTTGACAGTCTTTTCTGTGCTGCTGTATTTTCACCAATTTACCAATATTTTTGTTGACAATTTTCCTTCTATTTCTTGTATCTTGTATATTCCAGTTTGGTTACACCTAATTTCAAATGCTGTTTGTATTATAGTTATGACTAGTCTTTTTGTAGTTGATATTTGTAAAAAGTATTTTAAAAGTATTTTTACATGTGATATATTTAGATTCTAGTGAATGTGTTTAATTTTGTTTGGTCAAATTCTGAATAGTTTGTGTCTTTCTTGTCATAAAAGATGTTTTAATATTTAGTTTCTAACTTAAAAGTTTTTGTATGTTTACTTCCAAGAGTCACTTTCTGTTATGATAAATTATATTTTTAGAAACATACTATGATTTTTTATTGCTTATGTTATGTATATTATTTCACAAATTATTTTGGAATTATGAAATAATTTGTATCTGTATATGATTTGCATTTTGTATTTTATTTCAACCCTTAAAGCCCCACCTTTGCCCCCCTAAAAGCATTTACACTGAAAATTTATATGTAATTGTTTTCTAACTAGAGCAGGGAATTTTATTTTGGCATTCATTGTTTGAGAACTGACTTTATGTGTTAGAAAAAAGTATACTTTAGAGCACTTTTATCCTTAATAATAAGTTTATCAAGTTTTTGGTGGTATAGTTTCAACAATTCAGTATATAAAAGTTATATTTAATTGACTCGTATGATTCATTGGATTGATTTTCCTTTGGTGAATAGCTTTTAAGAAAGTTCTTTCTATGAATTTAACCAATTTTCTGTTTAAATTTCAGAAGTTAGTCTAATATGTTTTGCTTATCCATGCAGTGTTTTTGTTTATAATATAAAGTTTGGTATGGATTTCACGCTTTAAAATATCTGTTTCGATGCTTATGAAATTGGTTTATTGAAACTGATCTTTGGTATCACAGGAATTCGATTTTATTGAATTTTAAGGATTTGCTGTTACGAAGAATTCTTCCTGAGATTTGTTAAACAAATACTGGCCTAATCTCAAATTTAAGAATTTACTATGTTTACAGCAGTCTTTGTAGAGAATCTCAAAATCTGTCTGCTGCAACAGATAATTAGCATTAAATTTTTTGGGAGGCAGCCCCATAGTTCTAGTCAGACCTTTTTAGTCAATTCTTGGTTGATCTGAGACATCTTTTTTTGATCAAGATGATCCTTAATTTTTACTTTATTTGGTCCATGAAGCAGTTATTCTGGCAATTTTATTTTCTTTTTATATTATTGATTTTCTTGCCTCATGGTTCACAAATTCAAAAAAAAAAAGATATAAATTCGTTGAAGGATTGTTTATCTTCCATCCCCAGCATTATCTTTTACTTCTCTTATTACCTTTTTGTAAATTTTCTCCTTATCATGAGGTGTATATTATAAAACCTAGTCACTTAAACATAGAATGGAAAATTCAATATTCTTTGGAGAAATGCTAATTGTATAAGGGTCCAGGTTTTTTGAGATATTTCCGAGGAAGAATTTTTTTCTTTTGCTTTCTTCATTTTATGAAATTGATTTTCTCTAGGTCATTTTTTGTAAGACTACAAGTGCCTTGCTTTCTTTTAAACGGACCTTTTTTATCTTTATTTACCTCGGGGGAAGGGCTACATCCATAGTTTTTGTTTCATAACTTTTGAACTATAATGACTTTTTGCCTAATGACTTTTAACTTGGTAACTTTTCATTAAACTTGCCAACACACGTTTTGAAACAAACATTATACCCAAGTATATCTTCTGGTTGCCATAGCAAGTAGAAACAGTGTTTTTCAGTCTTGGTAACTCGAATATTGTTGCTTTTTACAAAAGTATCAATTCAAAGTGCTTTCTACAAACAAACTGTTATAACTGATATACTATGATGATATTGACCACATTGAAGTCATAAGTTGTAAAAATTATCCAAATTTTGCTGCAGGATTTTTTTCAGACAAAAAATTCCCAAAAACTGTTTCTTTGCGACATTGTTGACAATTTGATGATATCAGCACTTTTTTGATGAAGTCATCAATATGAAAGTTATGCAGATGTGTACATGAAGGGTTGAATTATAAGTGTATAAAGTTTCTTTGGTATTGCTATTGTCATTGCTGAATTATAGAGGGAATTAAGTATCATTGAGATATGATATTAATGAAATTTCCCTTGTTTCAAATCCAGGATTACTATTTAGTGACAGGTGTTTGTTTGTTCATATTATTTTTACTGAGATTTTGATAAATTAACACTAACACCTGTTGTTATTACTGGAAAATATTACTAAAAGGAAATTAACAAGTTATCTCTGTAGATGCAAATATTTTGAGGTATGTATGTTGGCTGACTAGAGAATAAGAAGGAGTGAAACTACTTTCTTTTCAAGAAATATTCAATTCTAAAAGATGGTTCACAACTGGTTTGTTATTTCCATTTGCTATATGTCAGGTATAGCCATATGTCAGGTAAGGTTGTTTAATTATAACCTAGGAATTAGAATTTGAACTACTGTATTTTTGAAACCTAGATAATACCTAAAATACCAGCAGGTTTTCATTCAATGTAGAATTTATATAGATATTTTATTGTGTGTTTGACCTTTTTAGCAAAGCATTGAACCATTTTCTAAAAAATGTTGTAGTTGATTAACAAGGGTAAGGTAAACCAAGAAAAGACTTTATTTTTCCTGAATAATTCAGGATCTGCTAATAGGTCTGCTTTTCAAGTCCAATTGATTTACAGGAGGATGTAGGAGCAGCTATCAATTTACCCAAGTGCTCCTGGGTAGATATTGCATCTCAAATTGGTATAGATGTAAATGATATCAGTAAAATAAGAAAAAAAGTAACAATACCAAGCAGTTTGTTTAAACTGTTACAAACAAAACAATGGCAGATATTTTCTCACATGTAAATATTTTATCAAACAATGACAAGGAATATATCAAGATTACAAATCTTTCCACATGTAAATTTGTCTTTGCTATTGATATTTAGGATTGTAACCTATTTATATTAAGGCATGAGTGTTGAACTTTGAGATATTATTTTGATAAAACTCTTGAAAGGTTAAATGCCACAATGTTAGAATCAAATCAACATTTTCTATATAATATTTTCAACTTAGTTTTTATAAGTTTCAATGTCCAGAAAAGTTGGAAGATTATATTTAATGATAATCGTCAACTGTGCAAAATTCCTCGAATCTGATTGGCTCGGTGATTGATTGTAGAGTGCAATTACATTTATTGAGAAATGCAATGGAAGAGTTTCTGATTCTGGCTAGTTTTGTTCACTAATAAATTCATAGTTTTGCTCAGTTCACCGTCCTTTATGATAAAAGGATATAGACAAAAATAACTCTGAACAGATTTTCAAATATTTACTCCCCATAAAAACAATTTTAACACAATTATCTATGCATTTAATGTCGATAACAGATTGCATCGACACATGAAAAGATGAAATGAAAAGCCAGTTTTTTTATTCAGGATATAAAATATAAAATTTATTATGTATAATATTGCATTACAGGTTTTCTAAAATAAGAAAAGCTTGCATAGTACAACAAAATTTTTGTAAATATTTATGAAACATATTTGAAAAAACAAATAAAAGCATTTATTAAGAAGTTAACAAAAGAAATTTACCAAGTGTAAT
>JANSTP010248323.1:0-11168 GCA_025330745.1 Cladonema radiatum | reverse complement strand
TTGTGTGAAGACGAGAAAATATTGATGATATCACGTGATACTATTCACAGTAAATCATATCAACCAATTAAAATATCCGAAACTATCATGTGATTGTTAGGCAATTAAGCTAAGAACTAACTGAACTGGAAAAAAAAAATAAAGAATTTTTTTTAGCCATATGGCGCATGCCTCTTTGGCGCGCTGCTGTCTTTGAACAAAAACTGAAATTTTTCTTCGTCCGACGATTTTAAACATGGTACGCTGAAGCTCCCCATGAATTAATTTGGAGAACGGCAATTTCACACGGTAAATTACAAAACCTTTTTAGAATGTATATGATCTTGATCTATTTAAATCCTGTGACTTATTCAAATTCATCATGTTTGCTGATGATGCGAATATATTTAACTAAAATCGAGACCTATATTCACTTTTTGAAACTACCAACAAAGAATGGGAAGAGACAAATGAATGGTCTAACTGTAGTAAAGTATTCAGGACGGGAGAGGGGGGATTTTTCACCCACCCCCTGTAGATTTCCTAAAATAACTCATGAACGACAATCCTTTTTGCATGAAACTTTGTAGGTTTCTGGAAATAATTATTGTAACCAAATTCCAATAAATTTTTTCTGAAAAGAAAATTTGCAGGGGCTTGGTTCTGGGACCAACTCGGAGTCGGTATGGTTCCAAAACTAAAAAAGGCTTTTTTCTCTCAATTTTGATTCTTTTATTTGAAAAAGCTGCTAAAATAGTGTAGAACTGCAAAATTTCACCTGATATGGACTATTAGAACTAAAATTATGGCCAATTATCGAAAAATGGGGAAAATTAGTATCGCGACACTTTAAAATTATAAAAACCTCTTGGTAAAGTGATCACGTCATCAAATTGGTAATGGTACCAAATATCTAGTACAGTGATGGTTTTAACAATTGCAGGGCCCGAGCTGAAAGAATTTTTAGGGCTCTAACTGAAGTCATATTACTGGTTGTAACTTGATTACCGCATACTTAGACTAGAGATCTAGTCAAATTTCCTATATTCCGGGAATCGAGTTATCGGTTCTCCAAACTGAATTCGCTCCCGCTGCCGAGATTTCCGAATTCCCAATTTTCCTTTTTTGCGATTTTCAAGAATGGACTAGATCTAGTCTACCGCATACCATAATACTACCGCTACATTCATCCCTAAAAGTCATATTTCGGGGACTTGGAATTCAGACTTCAGCGCTACATTCATCCCTAAAACTACTACTTGGTGGTAACACAAACGTTACTTTCATTGGTATACTGTATCAGAAGAGGCGCACGGTGAAAAATTGAAGGTATGTCGGATGAAGGAAAAAAAGAGCACTGAATCTTAAATACATAGTTTTAATTTTATGGCTTCCGATATTTATTGTTTTCAGAATTCAAATGGGTAGAAAAGTTCCATAAGGTTATCAATATCAATTGTCAATCTTAGCAAGTTTTTATAAAATTGATGATAATTTAGCTCAATTTGGTTTCTTTTTCTTCCAAAAAGAGAAAAAGAAAAAGAAAACAGTCCCTGCCCTGAAAAACAGCAGTAGATAGCACCCGTCAACCCCCTACAAAAAAACCCTTATGAGTTTTGATATCATAGAAGCTATTTACACTATGTTATTTTACGTTAATAATAACAATAATAATAATAATCTTCTTTTTTCAACTTTGTGGTTACAATAGCTAAAGCTAATATATGTCAACTAACATAAATAACAATACAACTGCAACTACAATGGCTACAATAAAAATGGCATTTGCTACAATAAAAATCCCAAATTCTTGGTAAATGGCCTACTAGCTTCAGCGTTTTTTAGATCAGCAGGAAGCTGTTTCCACAACCTATAGCCAATATCTGTGGCCGTTTCAGTCCCATAATGCACTGATTTCACATTGCGCAGGGAAATATTGACATTATTTCTCAAATTTTAAGGCTTCTCTTCGAATTTAAAAATCTCACTCAGTAATATTGATCCAGATTCTAACTTGGCTTTGAACATTTCTGTTAAGAGAGTGCAAATATTTTGTTGATCAATTATGACAGAATTATCTTTCTTTAACAATTCATGGAAGGACGATTGATAATCCTGATGCTCCTTTCATGAATCCTGTTTATTCTGTTATTTAAGGTTCTGTTGTGGAACATCCATATCGTAGGGCAGTATGAAAAATGAGATGTTATGAAGTCTTTAATGAGAAGCTTACGCTTCTCTACATTCACGTTGGTTTGATATTAAGAAAGAGGTGCAGATTTTGTACGATCATAGAAACAGTAAAGATCTCCCCAAATAATTTACCATAAACTCTAACTTATGCAAAGAATTGTCAAAAATGGATTGGAATTTTGAATGGTGGCACATGATGGTTAGAACTATCAAAGCACAAATTTTTCCCAAATTACCACCATTATGCTGACTCTATCTAGAAATGTTTTCTGCCCTAGTCTTTAGTCGGTAGACCATATTTTCCATATATTTAATTCCATTCTTAATTTCATATTCAATTTTGACTAAATTAGCTATAAAACACTCATGAAAACATTAAAAGCATTCATAAAACCTTGCCAATCCAGGACACTTGCATATAACATTATGTTAGAAACGGGCTGTTATAAACCGTGCTCCCACTCACACCCATCCACACTCAACCTCACCTACCCAAATGCACCCACACCCAGTCAAAAAAATGTCACACTCACCCACTTCTATCCACACCCAGCCACACCCAGCCAAAAAAACGTCACATCCACCCACACCTGCCCACGCCCAGCCAAAGAAATATCACAGCCACCCACACCCAGCCAAAAAATGTCACAGTCACCCACACCCAGCCAAATAAATGTCACAAAGCCCCTCGCAATCTTAAGTCCAGAAAAGCTCGTCTGGGAAAGGGCTAATTAGTAGATAAGTTGTATATTAGTTCTTTGTAAGCAGAACGCGTTGCCGAGAAGGAGTAAAGACTAGAGAACTTCCCCGGAGCTCTGATTGTAGTAATAGCATCTCTTGACTGCGTATGACTATGGCATTTTTTGCAAGCTGTTAGCAAGTTTTACATTTTGTGACTGGATGTGGGTAGCTGCCGGTAGGTATGGGTTGGTGCAACATATTCTTGGCTGGGTGGGGTAGGTACGGCGCAATCATGTTCAAAAATTATGATTCATTTTTACGTTTTTTCTGTGAAAGCTACAATTAGGTTCAAAAATATTTGAGACAAACTGAGAAATTGGCTTGCTTTCAGACTTTAGTTTCAATTTCAACATGTCAGTTTTCAACAACGAAGTTCGGAAATGGCATTTTTGGCGATTCCCTTGCAACGCCACTTGGAAGGGCTTCAAAAACACCCAAGATAGGCGTTGGGTGGTGTTCATCCATTCTCCCAAGAGCTCATAGCTCATATCGATAAATCGTGCGATAAATCTCTCTCTGTGAAAGTAAGAAATTATCCGTTTTCTTATGGCTTGTGGTGCCAATTTTCACTGAAAAAGCTTAAAATTGTCTCATGATTTTTGTGCATGGTTGTCTCTAAAAACAGTATTTTGCATTTTACGAAAAACTGGGACTTTCCTTGCATTTGCCTCTATCAAAAATGTCAAGAGATATCCTTTTTCCACCTTCTAAGCCAATTTGCAAGGGGTTGGTGCCCTTAGAACCAGTAAAATACGCTCTAACATAAAGCACACATTTAGGTCAACTTGAAAACACTCAAATTTCAGCTTAAAATAGTACTTAGATCTCTAAAAATGGGTCCAATGCGTGCAAGACAGTCTTTTTCACAAAATTCCAGGTGGAAATCATGATTTTGACCCCCAGCAGAGCTCAAAATTGCAAAAAGTAAAATTCAGAGTCAATTAGGTTCAAAGATATTTCAGACAAACTGAGAAATTGGCTTGCTTTCAGACTTTAGTTTCAATTTCAACATGTCAGTTTTCAACAACGAAGTTTGGAAATGGAAGGGCTTCAAAAACTCCCAAGATGGGCGTTGGGTGGTGTTCATCCATTCTCCCAAGAGCTCATAGCTCATATCGATAAATCGTTCGATAAATCGCTCTCTGTGAAAGTAAGAAATTATTCGTTTTCTTATGGCTTGTGGTGGCAATTTGCACTGAAAAAGCTTAAAATTGTCTCATGATTTTTGTGCATGGTTGTAGCACCACAAGCCATGACTACACAATTAAGTTTTTGCTTCCATAGGATGCGATTTTTTGGGCGATAAGCATTTTTGAGACTCATCTTCGGTATTATTGAAGCCCCTCCAGGTGGTGTTCCAAGGGAATCACCGAAATGATCATTTCCGAACTTTGACGTCAAAAAATGCCATGCTGAAATTGAAACAGAACTCTGAAAACTCTCAAATTTTGAACTTATTAGTGGGAATGGCTTTTTCTGGCCTGGTGTTGGTAGGTTTGGGTTGATATGACATTTTTTTGGCTGGGTGTGGGTGGGTGTGACATTTTTTGGCTGGGTGTGGATGGGTGTGATATTTTTTGGCTGGATGTGCGTAGGTGTGGGTAGGTGTAACCTTATTTTAGCTGGGTAAGGGTGGGTGTGGGTAGGTGTAGGTGGATGTGACATTATTTTGGCTGGGTGTGCGTGGGTGTGCGTGGGTGCACGGTCTATAACAGCCCGTTAAAAACTAATCTAATCAAAAAGTATTTGTAAAAATATAGTTTCAAATTTGTGAGATATTTAACCCCCACCCTCAGTCTCTGACCACGAGATCAAAAAAGTTCTAGATAACCAAAGTAACAAAACATAGCCCAATTGAAGTGCTGCTGTTGAGCTTGGTGTAGCGAACCTGTTTTCCCGTGGAAACGTAACTTACGAGTTATGAGTTGGTTGAGCGAGTTGCGAGTTGAATTTAATTTTACAAGGTGGTAGATAAAATCACGATTTAGTACGGTATATAACGAGTTGCTTGTTTAATTTAACAAGTTGCGAGTTGACAGTTGAGCAGCAAAGTTTACGAGTTGATATAGGAATTTCACGAGTTGCTCTTTACTTACGAGTTGGCGCTTTCCAATGGGAATTCGAACAAATACTTTCTTGATGGTTTAGGAACTTTGATTTAATTTCTAGTTTCATAAGAGTTTCTTTACTTTGCAGATATTAAGTATGTGAAATAAGCACTTTTCTAACCCAAAAGTTCTGAGAATTGTTGACCAGTGTGAAAACTATTTTTCTCTGAGCGTCATTTTACCAAATGGGAAGCCTCGATAATTACTGAAATAAAATATTTTTTAAGCGGAAAAAAACAAGACTCGTTTTAATTTCATTGAATCTGCCCTTCCTCAGACTAGCTAGGTGCCCAATTTCTCTAAGATATGAAAATGAAAGACTCTGGCTGTCCAGATATTCGTAAAAAGATACTACATCTACTCTAAATCGTCTACTGCTTTCCATGCTTTTTAGCTATGGTTGTAGGTAAAAATGCGTCAATAAAATTGATTGAAAACTAAAAATATCAACCTAAACTATGGACCAAATTTATTTAAATTGTGCAAACTTCAAAGGACAAAAAATGGGAAGCACGAGATATGGAGCAAAAACAAATACGAGTCGCGTATTTCCTTCACACCAACTCGTTAAAATACGATCAACTCGTTAATTTTGATTAGCAACTCGTATTTTTATGTTAACTTGCAACGCGTAACTACCAAGAAAGCAAAAGCACTTCGTGGATTTTTTTCCAACTCGTAAAAATTGTGTTACAATTTGTAAATACCGTAATTCAGCTCGCTTTTTTCATACTCGCAACCCTTTGTTTTTCCAGATCAGCTCGCTATTTTCTCGTTAACTCGCAACTCGTGCAAGCGACTTGTAACTTGTGGATTATCTATTCACGTTTTCCCTTGACAAAACTCCATTTGAAAATAAATTATAAGAACCCTTTTTTTTCCTTTTCATTATGTGAACCGAGCTTTTGTTCCCATGTATGAGGAACAAGTTTAGCTAAGCTGGACTAGTGGTGACCTAAAATCATTGTGAGCAATTATCCCTTATGACTAAAGTGACGCCTCAATGGCACAGAACAGTGTCTATCAAATGTCTAAATAAAAAAGAGAATTGAGAATATTTAAATAAAGTATTACGCCTTCACATGCAATGTCTAACAATATTAAAAGCAGTAAAGAAGTTGTAGCGAAGACTTTACAGAAAAGACTATGCAGAAGTTGTGATGCTACAGGTATCATTTTAGAAACTATATAATTAGGTCCAATAAATAACCATAAGAAAAAAATGTCTTTCAGTTTTTGCGGGGTTCCTAGACCCTTCCCCCCACCCCCACCCCAAAAAAGAACTGCTGATGACCTAATGATGACCTGCTTCAATCCTTCAACGTTTCATGGCAATTGGACATTTAGTTCCTGAGTTCTTGTGGGGGGGGGGTAAAAAATGCCACCACCCAGCATTGGCGGCCCCCTCAAAAGCCCGGCCTGAATAGGGCTAAAAATAAATAATAATTCTAGAGCCTTTTGAACTGGGATAAACAGACTCGCATAATTGAAGGAAAAATGTCAAGAAATCTAAAATATTTTATATAAGACTAGTCATATCGTATGAAGTTCTATTCCGCATACTTTCGAAATTTTGGTTCATAATAGAACCTATTCACCATTTCTCGATAGATGGTATGAGAACAAAGAGAGCTGTATAAACCTTTTAAGAATTTCTATGTTTCGTCTTTTAAGTGGATTGTGTTTATATAATGCACTGTGGTATTTCTCAGAAACTCATTTACAATTTATTACAAATGAAAAATCTAAACATAGCACGTCGGCGATGTGAGGCCCAATAACATATATAGTGTATATGTGTTATGTTATTGGTGAGGCCCAATCAGAATGATTTCATTGACCATCAAATTGTCAAGTTCTACTGAATTGGAGAATACACCCAACAGCTGCAAAATTCCATGGCTTTTCTCAGGAAGTTTAAAAAAGTTTATAAACTAAGCCAAACTTACACAATTGACAAATTTCTATACCTTATTTTGACCCAAGCTGAACAAAAAATTATAAATGCAATTTTCTATATTCTCTGTATATTTGTATATTTTGTATATTCACTAGATCAAAGATTGAGTTCCAGGTTGTTATTTGTAAGTTCCAACCAAAATGAATAAATTTTTAAACAAGATGAAATAAACAAAATGAATAAACAAGAATAAGCGGGAAATTTTTCGTCGCCGGTTTTGGATATACTTCCAGCATTGATATCACAATACTTTTAATTTTAGAAAAACCTTTCAAAATAAAAGTCGGAATATCGAGATGCTACCTCTAGAAAGAGAAGGAATGTCGGACTATAGATATGTCGGAGTCGAGAACAAGTTAGAACGACTGTCGTAATATAGAGATGTTTTTCGATGATTTTGTCGGAATATCGAGATGTCGGACTAAAGAGATATCGGGCTAACGGGTGGACCCCGCTTTGAGTTATTAGTGCATCATCGAATCATACCACCAATATTATGCCTATCTAAACGTTAAAAAGCTTTTCCTGATTCTACAAAGCACTGATGAAGTTGAAAGCACAGGCTATATACACACGTTTTTATAAGAACCCGTAACACGCGACCTGAGCCTGGCTGTTCTTATTTTTCAGACGAAAAATAGGTGGAGATGTTCTTAAAATGTCCTTACTTATTCTTGTCATTTATCAATACTGTTCTATAAATAGGAGAATATGATAGTGGTTCTTATTACTTTTTTTATTACCACGAGTCTCAGTTTGTTCTTAGCTTGTTCTAATTTTTTGCTTAAATAAGAATTGTAGGAAGCTTGTGTTCTTATAAAATTGTTCTTATATAAAAAGCGTGTATGATGAAAGCACTCTTCATACTGACAACAAAAATAAGATCTATGAGGGCATTTTTGCTTCTATGTTTTTTAAAAAGCACATCTTTCAATCGACAAAAACCAAAATTGTTTTCATACTAAGCCATCAGTCACGTTGTGTAATATTTGTAAGGAGAAGGGTTTCAATACAAACAAATTTTCCCTCAATACCAGGAGATTCCTCGATATAAAAAAATCCTTCGCTGTGTTCAACGTTGTATAAAGTACGTCGCCGGATGGGTAAATCTAGACTAGAACCTTTTGCTAAAAACAGAAAATATCTCTCCGAAGCATTACTTTCAACTAGACCAAACGTTTTACGACACCACTCTCACTTCCCAGTGTCATACCTGAAGGGAAAGAGGGACTTTGCCTCACAAACTATGTCCAAAATAAATTTGGTTTAGACCAAAATCCCCACAATTTATGTACAAAATAAATTTAGCTTTGCCTAAAACCAAGGCGCATAACTAGTTGGGTAGAACTTGCACGAAAAATAGCTGAAATAGCTATTTTGAAGACACCAAATCTTGAAATTTTCTTTGAAGGTTTTAGCCAATAAAGTTAGGAAAACCTTAAATTTAAAATGAGCCCACCCACCCAATTAGAATATCTTAGGTACGCCATTTGCTTGTCTACCCTTTGCTCAGCTTTTTTATTTCCTGGAATAAGAATCACACGTTCTAGATTTTTAGATTGTTTTTGCGTATCAAGACAAACATAGAGCTGATTAGGATAATGCTCCTTCATATCTGGTTTGGTTTCACCCAACTATGAAGTTATTTGATAGGGGGAGGAGGGGCGCCAAAAGTTATCTTGCCCTCTCAACGATCAAACTCTCAGACCGCCACTGATCTATATGTCTATGTCTAACAAAGCGCACTATGGCAACTGGTGGTGATCTCGAGTTTCCCCTTTTCGGGAGACAATGACATGCTTCTATGTCATTATCTCCAATGGGTACACCATAAATTTCCTTAACTTTGCTTTCTCACGAAGAGTTGAATATCTCCGGAATACCACTAAATTCGACAATGTTACGTCGGATATATTGCGATGCATCATGGGATGCTCTCTCCAGGTCTTCAAGGCGTTTCTTCATGTTAATTTGATTATCAATAACCTCTTGTAATTCATTTTTCAGCGCAGCAACATCTTTTTCAATTGATGATATTTTCTCAATCGCTATTCTTAATTCTTTATTCTCAGCTCGTAGTTGAGTTACTTTGCATTTGATCAACGACAACTCACTTTTGATTTCATTCATGAACGATTCCAAAGCCTTAGGTTTGTCTCGAGATTTGACTATGAGATCTACCAAAACATTTTTATTTAATATTTGAAGCTCATTTTCTTCGAATTTTCGTCCGGGCCGACTTACTCATTTCCTCATTCCGCATTTTTTCTTAAAAAAAATTCAAAATTCAAAAAATTGCAAATTTTGGATTTTTACCTCAAATATTGTGTTTCTACGTTCTTTAAAACACCAAAAGGGATGTTGGATGTTAAACAAGTGTTAGAAAAATATAAATTGTCCAAAAATCAAGAAAAAAACAAAAATGTACTTAATGTACATTAGACCCTTCTCAAAAGCTATAAAAGCTTAGTCAATAAATTCTAGGTCTGTATTTTCTGCTGTCATAATTATATAAGCGAAATATTTTGTGGCAGTTGGGTAGCTATAACTATGATGAAAAACTTATTGTAATTTTAACATTGATCGTCCATTCATTGACTATTACTGAATTACTTTCATTTTGAACCGTTTGTAAATTCTGGTCTGTAAATTGCTCACATTATTTTACTGACCACATTGAAAGTGACTCATAAAAAACGTTCTTATTAATGCTAGCTAATATGTGAAATTTTGAGGTAATAACGTTAATAACACTGAAGTTATGGACAGTTTTAGATTGGTCAGTCAATTCCAGGTCAGCATTTTGTACATTTTTTATGGCCAAATATCAGAGAAGCTAAAAATTTTCAAATATATGTTTTTATGTTATTCTTCCTCCACTCATCGAGATCTTTGAGTCGTATATTTAAAGTTTGTTTTTGGGGAGAAATTTTTTGGGTGAGACAACAGAGCCTAAATATGAGGTCACATGACCAAATTTGGTCAAAAATTTTGCCACCCTCTTTTTTTCGCATATTTTTTACCCATTTAATTAGTTGCAGCAAAAAAATTGCTTGTAGCAAGTCTGTGCACACGAGAGTCTTTTCTGGTGCCTTATGACCTACACTACTTCATACTTTTGGCTGAGAAACCATGAATAAAAATTAAACAAAACTGCTTTATGTTACAGAATTGCAAAAGCGCTGTGCATGGACCAATAATTCTTAGCCATCGTAATTTTAAAAATAAAAGTAAACAAATAATCGATTTTATTTTAGAATATGAGCTTTCGACATCTGCACAGTAATAGAAAATGAGAAAATTGGGAGATATAAGACGGTGGTACGAGACAGACAACCAAACGTTTTTTCTGGAAACGAGGGTGTCAATGCTTGGATTTCAAAGTTCTCGAGCAGTTATGTCAATGAAACTTGGTCAACTTCAAGAGCAACTCTTCGTGACATAATTTACACAAAATTTTTTTTAGTGGTATTAGGCTGATTTAGATCTAAGACGCGAACTTCAAGTTAATTACTTGAAATTAAAGCACCTGTAAGTGTAAACTTAACGTTATGGGTTTTGCTCAGAGTAATTAAGGTGTAATTAAATAGCGTTGGCGTTTTATGATCAAAATTCACAACGTTAAAACTATAAAGCTGAAGTTGTAAAGAAAACGAAAACGTTAATTAACTTTACTAAAGTACTCAGAGTAAACCAATAACATTTACGTTGCGTTTATTGCTGTTTCAATTGGATCCCGGAGAAATGCCCTTGCAAACTTTGTAAATATTATGTGCAGCCAGGTGTTGGGTTACTTAGACTAGTAACTCTTTGTCACTGTTTTATGTTTCTTTATTGACGTTTTCTTGTTTTACTGTTGACTTTAATTAGCGAGCTAATGTACTCTTGTTGGTTAGCTATTCATTATTGTTACAAAATTGTAAATTGTCAACATTAAATAAAGTGATTATTATTATTATTATTATTATTATTATATAGTGTAAATTTAAATTTTGTTCCTTTATTTTAATTACAAAGTCTTTGTTTTTGTTAA
The DNA here is from genome assembly GCA_025330745.1 of Cladonema radiatum. Classification (NCBI taxonomy): domain Eukaryota; kingdom Metazoa; phylum Cnidaria; class Hydrozoa; order Anthoathecata; family Cladonematidae; genus Cladonema; species Cladonema radiatum. Next base: position 154 of record JANSTP010248323.1, on the reverse strand, counting down.
TTATTTTTCATTAAATGACCGCTTTTATTAAGTGGAACGTTTCTTAAGGAATGTGCAATTCCGTTAATAAAAGCCAATTATTTATTATTCAAGAGGAACTCTTTACTCCTTCTAACTGCTTGAGAGAGGTACAAGTGGAGCCTTTTGCCTTTAT
>JANSTP010248212.1:0-11168 GCA_025330745.1 Cladonema radiatum | reverse complement strand
TGATTAGCCATCAGAGCTACAGTTGACATGTTTTATGTTTCTCAAGAAAAATATTTTTGTCGACTGTAAACACGGCTTTACATAATATGTATGTACCTTACTCCGACTTTGAATAAAATAAATAAAAATAAACAAAATCGTTCGGTCTCACCGCTAGCCCATGATTAAGTCCATAACAGAGTATTTGGTTTTCTTCATTAGTAAGTACGTGATCAGATAAATTAGTAATTATTGTATTCGGGTTGGCTTTGATACCATTCTGAAAATCTCTCTCTCGAATCAATATGTCTAACTTATTCATTAACTTTTTATCAATAGGTTCAATAAATGACGTAACATAGAACATGAATGAACGATGAACGACGTAAAATGAACGCTGTATAGAACAACATGCGACCTCAAAAGAAAGTGCTATTAACTGCCATTTGAATAGCTGCAACAATTTCCAACATATGCTCCAATTGTTCTCTATTGGAGTTGATGTCGTGAACAGTGACCAACGAAAATTTCTCTTCAATACTATTGAAAGCCAAATGAAGGTTATTGATACTGACCATAACTGGAACTTACTTTTATTCAAAAAGCCCTCCATATAAAACGTCAAAATCCGTCTCTGAATAGTGGACTGAAAGCCTCACGTGAACTAAACCTGTTTTGAGTTTTTCGTAACGTCAACATTAGTGACATCACTGTTCATATTACTTATCAGCAGTGTCGATTTTACCTCAGAGACCATTAGTCTTTTAATGATTTATGTTTTAACTAGTTTCCTCTGCAGGTGCTTTTTAATCATACTACCTGAACGGTGTATATGACAATATACGAAATATAGTAGATTTTAACTTTTATTTACATCTTGTTTTCTTTAAATATTGGAGAAACTAAAGATAGATTTTTTTGGGCTTTCTTTTGTATTATATTAGGGTTTTATATTTTTCTATTTACAGTGAAGTAATGTTTATGAAAAATCTAGTCCCTTCCAAGAAGTTGCGTTCTTACTAATAACTACTACATTCACTTAATACATAAATTCTGCCTCGAAGGCTATAGTTTCCAATCTAAATTTAGAAACTCGAATTGATGCCAAGAGTTTAGTTTTTCCAAATCAAAAAAATCTTAACTGTTTCTTCTTTTAACAAGGGCTAACAGAAGTTCGTTGGAGATCAATCCTTCCATTATTTGAAGTTGGTTTCAAGGGAGACCAACTGAAAATCCCAAGCTTGTCGGCTTTCAATTCATTGTATTACGCTGGGTTGATAGCAGAAGAGGTTGAAAATGGATTTAAATGCGTAGTACTTAAGTCAAACAACGAATTAGAAGGTAAGGGAGCAAAGATTTTTTGGCTTTATATATTTTATTTTTATAAAGTTCTCTTTTCCGAGATCTGGGTTGCAAAACCGGTACATTTCTTCATATTTCATAATTCTATATATAGATTTAAAAACTAACAATAACTAAAATCATTTTGTTTAAAAGCAGTGGTCAATAATTGTGTCTTCCAAGATTTTAGTGCCAACAATCTTCAATCGCTCATAGTGTTTGCAAAGTAAATTTTATAATGTGGTGATATTTTCATCAGTATTTCTCCATTTTTCATGATGAAATGATGAAATGTAAAGCTAAAATCAATAATATATAGCTACTACAGTGAAATGAAAAAAAAAATTAATAACAACAGAGCATCATAATTAGCGATAAACTAATTTGCATAGTAATATGAGATCGGACAGATTAAACTAATTGGCGTTCAAGGAGAACGCTTTTGAAAAGAATCTAAAAGAAGTAAAGTTGCCATACGTAATCATGCAGAATCTCATACACAATGCCATGCAGTTATGAAACAACTTAAAAATGGGGAAAGTACCACCCTTTGTTTCGCTTTTACTTTGCACTATAAATTAGTATTTTATCTGTTATGCAGAAAGTATCGACCAGAAGTACTGAATACCACTACTATGCATATTTGAAAATTTTATTCTAAACGTAACTCTATGGGCGGGTTTAAAAGGGATACCTTTGAAACCTTGGTCAAAATCAAAATTGAAAATTATTAGATTTTCGATCTAGTTTAGCGCATTTTCTTTCTTTTCCCAAAATGAGTGTTTTCAAGTTTTAGCGGACAATTTTTTGTCCGAAGTCGGTTACCATGGCAAGCAGTCAAATTTTTAAAACAATTTTTGATCCATAATGTTTACAACAGGAGAGTTGTAACAACAGGAGAGTTAACAACAGGAGAGCTATAAAAGAAAATCGGCATCCTCTGACAATAACTTTAAATTGCTTTTAAAGTAAACTTATTACAGGAAAAATAGTCAACCCACAATCATGTGCAGGATTCTCGTATGTCAAAGACGAAACAACACTTCAAATGGCACGTTTCTTTGATAGAGATCCTGTACAATATGTTTGCCCAAAAGACCAATCCTACAGTTCTTTGATTATTGCAGATACATGTGATTACCCTTTCAGTGCAGATAAGTAGTCTTACGTAAGCTAGTAAAAGTGGCCATTAAAAGTGCAATAAAAACCTGGAATATAAGTTTCAATGACTTTCAATAATGTTTGATAATTTTCTCAATCTTTTTTCTAGCCCTTAAAAAATCTTACGTTTATTTTATGAGATGCAAGCTGTATGCTTTCTCTACGTTCTGTCATATTTTTCTTAAACTTAGAAGTCGAATTTCCTTTTTTACAGAAAAAAATGGATATGGAAAGACTCATTTGCGATAGCATATTCAATGTATCTTGTTATGCCCATTGAGGTAGAATATCATCAATGTCATCACTTTTTTGTTGACGTCATTAGTACCAAAATTAAGCAAAAGTATGCAAAAAAAGGGTTTGAAGTATTAGTGTGCTGAGCTTTTTAGCCATACCATATCCATATTCCTTAAAAACTGAAAGTGGGCACACAATGAGCCGCAGTAAATTGGTTTGTTAAGTATTACTTGTGTTCTTAGGCGCTTTAAAAATATCAAAAATTTCGCAAAACTACCCTGCTGACTACAGTAAAACAGGAAAACACAAAAATGAAATAATAGAACGCATCCACTGTATACCTTTCCATGCTTCAAATTTCTGGGTGTGGCCCGGACAATTTATAACTAATTAAGACTGATTTCGATTTAAAGTCAAAATTCATCATAAAGTGCACACGTTTACTCTTACGTAATAAATATGAAATCTGGCAAAAACTATTGATTGCACAAAAACTATGAAAAGCATTTCTGTAACCGATTTGGAAACATAAAGTAAGCGTTATAAAACATATTTCTTATGTAGACTGCAACGTGAAAACTAAAGATAGCATGGCTTAGTATTTGACCATGCTTTATCATAACGTTATTATATTTCACGTTGGCAAAAATCTTTAGGAGACATATGCTCTGGCCATATTTATAAGGAGACGAACTAATCGTCTTAGACGAAAAGCCCGTTTCAACGATTTTTCTGTATAACTGTATAAATACTGAAAAAAAGCGTCAGCCAAACGAATTTTTGACTGATTTCTCTATCTGAATTTGTGCGACGAATCGATGCAGAAATTGAAGAAATTTGTTCGACATAATTAAAACTCGACAGTATAAATCCAAGAAAAATATTTTAGACGATTTAATAGGATTATTTAAAAACATTAATGTATTTTCATCAGATATTTGAATCAAATATCGGTCTTACTTTTTTGCTTACCTATTTTCTTCTCACAATATTACTGCAATGAAAAAGTTTGGCATGATGCTTGGAAAAATTGCTTGAAAATAAAGCAAAATAGCTTTTGTACTGAAAAGACCACCTGAAATCATATGAATAAAGCTCTTTTGGCACTAAATCTGCCTTTAGCTCTCATTCTTCAAAATTATATCGTCTATTTTGATTTTCTGCTAGGACTATACTTAAAGATGGAGGGACTTGATATTTGAATTAATTCATCCAAAAATTGTATAAATTCCATCGTCTACATTTTTTCTGTTTGATTCCTGTATTTATACTGATGGTAAAATGTTTTTTTTGGATAAAGTCGTCTAATTCAGTCGGCTTATGGTATATACTGGCGAACTAATCGTCACTTTTCATCTCAGAAGATTAGTTCGTCTCAGTATAAATACGGCTATTTATGTTGAAGATAGACTTTATGTTTTAGTTTCAGTCTGAAAATGGCAATTTTGAAACTCCTTTCAAAAGTTACGAATTATTAACACCAAAGAATGCAATATTCCATATCGATCTCAAATAAAATTTTAGCAAGTTTTAAATCAATGCTTTATTTATATATATATATAAAAAAATTTGAAACAGCTGGCTGTACTCAACATTTTCTATTTTAATTATTTCAGGTGCTTACTGGAATGGCATTTTCTTTTACTCCAAGGGTGAAAAAAAGTTCGAAAGAAGTTCTGTGTTTTGGGATGGCCAATGGAGAGTTGGTGATAAATGTCTGAGTTTATCGGAGACTGGAGTTTTAGAATTAGGTGAGTCTGAAGAAGGGTTAGGCAGAAAAAAAGCATAAAAAGAAAGAATAAGCAGGTGAAAGGAGCTTGTTTCGAAATATATTGTTTGCTCATATTTGATACTTCACACCCCAATCTCAGTGACACCATGTTTAGGTATCACCGTGTTAGCAAATCTTTTAGTCTGATTGGGGTCGTCTCACATGTCGAATATGCAACTATCTGTCTTCCAAATTACTTTAAAAATGAATTTTGACATCTGGCTACCCACTTATCAGAGGCACTCTTTCATCTACTACCTAGTTATTCAACAACTAAAATTTAGTGACAACACACATTTACATTACAATCGGTTTATTTTGACAGGTCAAAAATTAGTTTAGTATTCGTGGTCCGGGAAAATCTCCAATTATCATGGGATTATTAAAAACGGGTTTGCTCAAGATGACTTGGTTTATTTAAAAGGGCATGCGGTTAACTGTACTAGGGTAGCGCTGTTGATCCGTGCAAGAAATTAAGGAAGTTTTGAATCTATGAAGGAAAAAATTATGTTATATTTTCAATTTTTTTTGAAAAGTGAAAAAAGATCCCCAAAATATCCTACATCTCTTTAACCACCGCATGAATTTAGGCCATACAATTGGTCTCTTATTTGAAACATAGCTCAGATAAATAAGATTTTAGATAAACGTAATGCAGTACAAGTCTGCCGACCTCACCCTGGTGTACCTAGAAGGCCCAATTTTCTAAAACCTCACTGGAAAAGAAAAAGTTGAATTTACATTAAATTTTCATTTTTTTAATTCAACACACTTCCATTTATATAAAATAGGGAACAAAATTGACTAGCGATCAACCCTTCAATCTTTCATGAACATTTCAAATATTATCATGGTAATTGGTTCTTTCATAGGTGGGCCAAGTAAAGGCATCGGTTAATATCGCACGTGGTTGCGAATGGGGCTTATAAGCTGTTCGAAGGATGTTTCGCAGCTTTAGAATTTACATTATTTACCTCAAGGGATGCTTATAATTTATTTTATAATTCTATTAAACTTGCCATGCTTATATGGATTACGCAGAGAATTACGTCAAAATGTGAGGGTTTTTGGAAGCTCTCTGTATAGGGCTGCTTATTAGTTCCTAGAGAGTTTATTGATGATTACTGTTGAACATAAGAGCAAGTATTTCAAACATATGAAGAAAAGCTATCAAACAAATAATCAAAGCCAATCGTTATAAGGACAGAATGCAGTAAAACCTAAAAATAGCAAAAATGAAAATATTCTCACCCTTTAAAACACATGAGATCTACTTGTATGTTTTAATATGCATAATATGGTTTATAGGTTTTATAGGTTCAAGCAGGTGCTACAAATTCACATACGCTAGTGGTACAGATACAATCGTACTCGAGAATAGGCAAGTGCTGTGTCAACAGAAAGATGACGCAAAACTTTTCCTTGCAGAATCATGCGAATTGAAGGCCTATGCAGGTAAATATTTTTGCCTTTTTAACTTAATATGTCATAAGCTTGAAAAATGTCATTTGTTTTTACCCTTTCCAGACTTGGACTTTTGATATACATTAGAAGGTACACCCCACCACCCAATCTTTATTCAGACTAAATTTTTCAAAAAAAAGGAGAATTTATCCCAAAACGTCGAAAATTGGCGTTTTTTTTACCTTTATTGGCTACTTTTGGATAAAGCCACTAGGATCTTTCACACAAAAAACTAGGTCAAAACTTTAAGCTAACATCTAGTACCTTTTTTGAATTATCAGAGGTTTTGATTTTTCACTCCCCTGGTGTTCTAAAATGGCCACTAATTACTACCCTGAACTAAAAGCTGTTCCTTCTGACATACTGTATCCGAATGAAACTTGCAAATAAATATTAATATCTTTACTAACATTAAACACATAAAAAATGCTGATCTTCACAAAGCCCAGCATTAGCAAAAAATAACAACGTTGCTCATTCCATAGGGTCGTCAAAATAATTTCATCAAATTATGGTCTACAATCTTGAGAAGTTTCAACATAAAATCATAAATAATTGCTCACTTACAACTAAAACGGGTTTTTTATTTGGTCAAAAATTGGCTCATCCACGTTGTTTCTACGTATATGCGTCTTATTTTATGATACAATCCATGCAGATATTTCTTTCTACATTTTATAAATACTGCTGCATTGAATTTTAGTTTTTCAAGCATATTCAGCAACAAAACTGTCTTTTGAAGAAGTTTTAAAAACATCAAATATAATTCCTCGACCGTTGAGATCAACTGCAATACTAAAGACAACTATTGCTTCTCCAGTGACAACTAAGTCAGCTGCAACAATAAAGTCGGCTTCGTTTGATAAAACAAGTACATCCGATATACCAGTCTCAACTAACCATGCCAAACGTTCTAGTATAGTTATACCTAGTACATCAAGAAAAACTGTAGCAGTGGTCTCTACAGCAACACAAATATCATCAGCGCCAACTTCTTACACAAAAAGCAACCTGAATATGCCTTCTTTTTCACATACGTCAAGCTCCACACATCGGCATTAGTCACCAGTTGAAATCAAATGGTGACTCGAGATGCATCTCGTATGTATATTTTGCTAACCTAACCACAAAGTTTTCCTCTGAGAACTGTAAATATCATGGAGCTACAACGGGGGAACGGAGGGAAGTACAAAGTAGATCCATGATAGTCTTCTTTTGGCAATGTTATAATACCAATACTAATGTACCGACCTATTTTCTCAGACTCTGTGAAATATGAAAAAAATTTTAAAGTTTGGCAGCAAAAATTTTGAGGCCAAAACCATGCCCAAAAACATCTCGTTGCTGCCATACTGCATAGGGAAAAAAAGTTAGGCAACTTTGAAATCTTGATTTTTATAACATTTCAAGGAAAACATTCACTTTTCCATCTGATAAATGAACTTAATATTTTATGAATGTTACCGTGTCATATGATAAATTGACTTAAATACATTGACACAAAAAACCATCATAAATTTCTCCTGGCCTATAATTTAAGTAAAAAAATCTTCATAATTTGGTTTTTGCAACATTGCTGACAATATCAATTAACGTCAAAATTGTACTGAAGTGTAGAAAAAGTATTTAGCTATCTCCGACTAACGTTTCTTTGCCATAGATTATTCTCGTAAAGTAAAATCTCAAAGAATTAAGCCATTCATTCATTCATTTTTTTTTTCAGATGAAAGGAATAATTTCATGGCAACTGGAAAGAAAGTTATTAACTTTTATGTTAAAAATTGTATCGCTATCCGAAAGCAAGTTGATATCGAAGAATGCTTCGAACTTTGCATTGAACAAAATTGTCCAATATTAGCACATTCACATTCAAAAGATTGCATTATATATAGCTGCTCGTATGATCAGGTACAACACTGTATCGAGATTTTAGTGACGCGATTTCATCATGTGCTCATTATGCCGTCTAGACCATAGATATATACCTGTAGATATGAAACTTACAGTATTCGTAAGCAAAGTTTTTGACGCTGTGTTTTTTGAAAAATCCGCCATCATGAAAAGCACTGACCAACCAGAAATGTTTCTGTAGGCACGTGGATACATATACAAAAATTCTTTGAAATGATGTAAGTATAGATTTGGAAATAGTATAATCGATGATAAAATCTCAAACTCCTAATTCCGAATTCCAAAAAACCCCAATTTCTGCATAAACATCAAACAGTACTTTAACAACTCCTTGAAATTACTGTAAGAATGATTTTAATAATGATAAGATATTTTTTATGTATGGTACTTAATTCACTGTTTACATTTTTTTTATTCCAAACTTTGTTTACATTATTTTCGAACGTTTTGGTTCGATGGTTACGTCTATTGCGAACTTCGTCTCAATGATTTTTTGGCATCGAATCCCCGGGAAAATGGTACTGAAGTTGTTACGGGAACTTTTCGAAATGTCTTATTTGACATAGAGCTTCAACAAAAATCAGAAACTTTCATATCTAGGTAGGAATATATATCTATGGCCTAGACGACTTCTAATACTGTAACACACGTTTTTACAAAAGCCTCGTGATTATTAACATGCTGAATCGTTTGGTGGGAGGAAAAGATAATTTGTTTAACATTCCTTTTCGTACATTTACTAGTCATTATTACCCGCCTCAACAGGCCGAATATTTATTGAAAGAAAACCGGTATTTTGATTCATTCAAAAACCCTTGTTGCCAAGATACGGAGTGGTATTTTTCCGCTTCTAGTGTTATATTAGTTACTTTCTTTAATATCTACAAAATGGAAATTTCCAATACAATAATACCATAATTTCATATTTCACCTTAGAAGTTTTTATATATAAGTTCTTGTGCTTTATAGGCAAAACAAAATTCAAGTGCTTCAGTATAGCAAATTATCGTAAGTTTATAGACCGGTAATAATCCATATATCACACGTTTGCTTCGTGAAATATGTCGGCAAGCAAGCTGGCAAGTACTAATTTGCAATATCCCAATTCGCCACAATTTCTAGAATGGCATAAAATAAATCTCTTAAATCACTTAATAGCAAAATAAGATTCATCCTAAATAACAGAATATATACATATCCAAATACAACTTTCTCCTTTATGTCTCTCCCTCTTTTGGCATAAATTGTCTAAACAGTTCTCCCTATAATTAGCGGACACCATTGGAGCAAAAAAATCTGTTCCCTAATTAGCAGTGTTCGCTTTTTGAAAAGTTAATTATTTTGGACTAATTTTCATTGTTGAGTCAAAAATCTGATGTCTTTTGAGGTTTTTGTGCAATATTGGATTATTGCAGACATAACAGAACAGAAAAATTAGGTTATTTTAGGACATACAAGCGTTTTTAAGACGGCACAAGAAAAATATTTAAAAACCTAGGAAATAGAAAAGTCCTTTTTTTGTTTCACATACTAACAAAACACGGCATACATGCCTATAAAAATATAACTTCGTTTGCCTCATGTTGCGCGTTATCCTTTTTTCTAGTTTAAAAATTTAGAAATTTCAGTTAAATACCGTTTTATGGGGCATACAAAAGCCTTAAAGTGGGTGCTGAAAAAAATAGAGAAAGCAGAGGACGAACTGAACGATTGTGTCGATAAATATTTGAAGTGATAAAATAAAGAAAAAATATCTATAAACGAGAATTCTTTACTTTATCAATGAAAATCTCAAAGTCTTTGAAAAATTTTCTCGTTAGTGTCCGCTAATAAGAAAGGAAAAATTGCCAGAAAAAAACATATGTCCGCTAACTGGAGTGTCCGCTAATTGCTTGTCCGCTTTTTAGAAAGTTTTTTATGAGAGTTTGACTAGGCTTTGTCCAGTGTAATAAAATTTGTCCGTTAATTGGAGGTGTCCACTTTTTAGAGTGTCCGTTAATTAGAGGGAGAACTGTTAGTTATTCCTTCCCACTTTCTGATAGCCATTTTATTTTTTATAGAAATCCCCCATAGTTATTCCGCACAGGATCCTTTTCACGAACTGTATAACTTTCGTATTGAATTCCTTCGTTATCCTACCACTGTTTTCATGCCGCTAATTCCTATTGAATATTTTTTCAAATTGTCTTATGGTAAATAATTCGTATCGCCAAACGTCAAAACTCTGCTCCCAAACTATATCGAAGCAAAACATTTAAAAGTTAAGTCTGCATTTTTTACTTTTTGTATATCGTTTGTATTTTTTCGAAATATAGTCCCCTCTGTCATCCGTCCTGTTTTTGAACAGAAAATAAATATAAGAATATTAAAACTAAATATCAATTCCCCTTCTGATATCTCTCCCATTTTTTTATAAGCACCTCTACTGTTATTCCTGATATGTATAAGGCTTTCTATAAAATAGCATTTCTATAACATATATAAAATTTAGACTGTAACTATTGATCGTTTTTTAATTTTGAAAATATTACTTACTCTCCAATTTCTTTACAACAGGATATGCTTATCAATATAAGGCTTTCTATAAAATATAGCATTTCTATAACATATATAAAATTTAGACTGTAACTATTGATCGTTTTTTAATTTTGAAAGTATAACTTACTCTCCAATGTCTTTACAACAGGATATGCTTATTAATTTCAAAATTTTTTCCACAGAAGCCACATCGCCAACCAACACCCCCTCTCTTGATTAGTTTTGACACAACAACAGTTGCCAAGTATCCAAGTACAATGGATGAAATTACAACCCAAATTATTTTGTATCAATAAACCATATCACCACTTTAGGTCAAATTGAACTCTGCGAACCAATTGTTACAAATGACGAAATACAGCTTCCCTTTACATAAGAACTATTGCTATTGTCCGAGGAAAAAATATATTATTAGTCGCTCACTTATGACTCTTGAGTAAAGAATCTTACTTGCAGGTTAGTAATATCCTTTTTCGTCAAGTTATTATTGCCATACCACTGGAGCCAATTGTCATTTAGCTCCCTTCTTAATTCCATTGGCGCTTTACATCTGTCTTTGTCACGTGATGTAAGTATTACAAAAAAATTTTCCAAGCTACGACAAAACCTCAAAACTTGGTGTACTTTTGACATAACTTCTGATTGGAAGAATAGTTGAGTTTCCTCTGTTGATCTTTAGTTCCCTATCAATTCCAATAAATAAACCATACTTCGTGAACATTAAAAAGTACATCTTGTCCTAGTTCTTTAGTTGGCTCTGACAAAA
>JANSTP010248101.1:0-11168 GCA_025330745.1 Cladonema radiatum | reverse complement strand
TTTGAAATTTTTCATCAAACAGTTTGATGACTTGTTTGATTAACAGTTTGACGCATTTGCTCTTGTCTTAAGACAACAGTCATGGAAGCGGAAATATTGACTGCACCGTTTCATATCATAAGTCTTCTTTGCGTAACTAGTTAGACCAGAAGCTATTTGTTCTTAATTTTATCGACATGAGTAAATCTGATTTTCCAGGTTTTCTCAAAATTATGAAAATTGTCTTTATTGGCCTAGAAAATTGACTGGATCTACAGTCGTTGACAAAAATTATTGCAAAAACACAAAACCCCCTCCTCCTTCTGTCCTCAATGCTGTCTATTGTAAGAAAACTTTTACCAAAAGTCACGAAAACCAACCTTGAGCATAGAGGAGGGAGTGGGACCCTTCTTAATCTTGATTTATAGCGCATTTATGAACATTTTTTGCCCAAATATTTGTTAAACCGATTATCACAAATAAACTGATTATGAGAAATAGCAAATTGAGTAAACCTCTGAAGGCCCTTACGTGCAAAACTCACAGATGTCACAGACTACAAAAAACCTAACTTAAAGAAACCATGGAAGTTTAAGTTCGATTTTAGTCCCTTGTGTAGCGTTATAAAAGTTAGAGCAAAGAAAAATATCAAACCCGAAAAAACCGATTGTTGAATGGTATTAACAATGACGCAATTAAAATTCTCCGAAACTCACTAAAACGTCTTGTCATTACAGAACTGTTGACTACCCTTCATCCCTCTCGCCGAATGACCCTCCCTGATTAAGTAAACAACGCCTTTGCGCAAAAAACCACCTCTTCCTAGATTAGATCTAGTCCTTTCTCTCCTTCAAAGTTGTTTAAAATACTGTCTTGTATTTGTTGTACAGACATACATGCAAATATGATTGGAAGCAAATACGTAAAGAAAATAAAAAAGAAAATAACGTAATTTGTCTTACCCTATTCTGGTTGGGGAGGGGATAATTTTGACCCTCCCACCTGATCACAACCTCTTTATCGGACGGAAGTGTAGTAATATTTTAACAACAAAATGCTAATTGTATCATAAACGAATAACTAATAATCATCTTAAGTTGAAACTTCTCAGGATGGTAGGATGGTATACCATGACGTGACTATTATATTTCGACGTCACTATGACCGTATTAACGTCATTTTGCCGTCATTTTTTGCCGATATCGGCGTTTTATCCTAATTGGTGATTCTTTTTGGTGCCTCGTAAATGGCACAAGTAGGGTGAAATATAGATAAAACAAGTATGTGGCAGAAAGTAATTAACATTAGGTTAAAATTCCCACAAAATTGGTTTTCTTAAATATTCTGGCAGATTCACGAAAAAGCAGCCAAAATAGGACCAAAAATTGCCAATTTCCGACGTTGTTGATGACGTGATCACTTGGTCAGGTGACTTTTGGGATGAATTTTTTTGTTTTTTGAAACTTCACAAGGTACTTTATATTTGAGGAAAGTTTCATTGAATTTGGTTGAGAACTGCTGGTTTAAACCTTGGGGGTAATTTTACCACCTCCCCCTCAACCTTCTAACGTCCATGGAAAGGCCCAACCAGAATAGGGTTTAGATGGGAAAGAAATTTTGCTAATTTTCAATTTTCTAAGAATTGCAAAATACAATGGTCCTCCATTTGTGTATAAATTTCAAATTTACTGACCACCTGGTAGTTAGAAAGTTAGTGTTCTAGTTTAGTTATTATATCGGTTTGGACAGCCGACCGGCCTATGACTGATAGTCAAATTTCGGTCAGATAAGTCCTGATTTTATGTAAGTCTCGACTTTTGGAATTTCCTTTATTTTGCCCACGTGGTTCGAATTTATTCTTGTTTTTTTTTTAGTGTGTCAGCCAGAGGACAACTATTTTATAGATTTTGGAAACCTTTTAGATTTAGTAAGATAGTGAAGAATGATAAATGTACATAATAGTGTCCAATTAGACTTTCTTCAGTGTACAACGAGTTGTTGAAATGGGGCTAGATCAAGATATCTTAGGAGGTATTTAAAAACAGAATGATTAAAACTTTACACATATCAACAATAAATGATTGTTGACTTGAAGAAAACTGAAAAAATAGTACCATCATCACATGGTATTTACATCAAGGCAATTTTTAGGACCGTCATTGCAATCATTATTTATTTTTTTCCGACTTGTCTGTTTGTTTGTTTTTTGCTATTATTAGCTAAGTTAAGTTTTCTTTCAACCCTGATTAAGCTCATGCACACCATACCATCTGGTGGCCTATTTAAACAAAGCCCCCAGCTCTTATCGTACTTTGTACTCCCATTTGCGCCTACAATGGGCTATTGCATTTGAACTCCGTACACCCCTATTGACGGTAAAACTCCAGGTGGGATATTTCTCAACATTTCCAGAGGGTAGAAAAGTAAATTCCAGATCTTTCACTCAAATTTTCATCTTTTTTCCAGGTCTGTCACAAGAAATATTTTAAAAACTTTGTTGCAGATGAATTTTTCCTGGACATGAAGGACAAAATAGGGAATTTCTTTAGAAAAAACGTGAAATTTCCAGATGGTTTGACACAGCTTTATCACTTTTTCCAGGGGCTAAAAAATCCTGGAAAATTATACATCAATAGGGGTGTACGGAGTTCAAATGGAATAGCCCAATGCCAATTGACAATTGTTCTACTATAAACAACCTGAGATAATGTTGATGTTGATTATTATTGATGTTGTGTCTGTCTGTTTGTTCGTTTGTATTTTCTTATTTTCTAAGAAATTAAGATATTCTAAGAAATTAAGATATAATAAATTAAAAAATTCTAATATTTTCTAATCTTAATGTCAAGAGCATATCTAGTCCTTGTAGTATAGCCAGTGTGGAATCCATGTTTTGTCTACGCCGGAGGATAATTTTTAATTTAGCATATTTAAGCCAGTTCACACTGAGAATTTGATCAACTATATGCAAACTACACTACCTGCAGAACTTTTATGCTTCTGTACGCCACTATAAAGTATTACAACATTCTATTAGTATTTGATTCTTTAAGACGTAATTCCCCTCAGCCTTTTCATAATTTGTTTCAATTAACAAGTAATACTCACAATCTAAGCACTAGAGGAGCTGCACAGGAAAAAAAATGTTGTTTGATTTATAGTAATCTAATTCCTGGAATCCCATTTTGGGCTAGATTTCTAGACTAGCCTGCAAAGTGTTTATAAATTTCAATATCATCAAAAAAAAAATTATAATTTTTTCAGAAAGACAGAAAATAATATTTTCATTGCTGAAAGATTAAGTCTTAAAAAATTAAAAACTAGCAGAATAAAGACCCTCTTTATTGGACCGCCATCTTAACATGCCGGCAGAAGAAGGACTTCTCTTTATGCTGCTAGTACAAGCAGAATATCCAAAAATTAACTGCTTAAATTTACAACTATGCAGGCCCTGAAATAATATTTTCCCCTTTACCAGACACTTTGCTGCTCGTGAGCCTATTCTCTATTTTTCTATGGGAAACTATACTAGAAGTATGCCAGGTACAACATCCTTTCTGCCTGACATACTACATTTTCTGCCAGACATTTTCCGATGTCTGGCAGCAATTTCAGGGCTTGCTATAGCGCCCACATCATGTTTCGACCTGTTTGAATTGTGATCAATCAAAAAAGAAAGGCTGAAAGGAAAAGTTGGTGCCATTTTTCAAAACAGTGTTGCTTGCAAAGCAAAGCATTCTTTTCAAGGTTTCAACCCTATTCAGGTCAGGATTATTGCTAATCACTCAAAACCCAAAAAAAGTTATGCGAAGAAACTTGGTGACTTTTCCTAAAAATTATCTGGAAATATTTTGCTGGAAAACAATTTTGGTGTCCATACCCATATTGGGCATGGCCACACCTTTTTAAACCCAAGGTAAGCCCATTTTTCAGACCAATTTCAGAAAATATTGGAATCCCAGGCCAAATGTCCAGAATTTTTTTATATATCTGCAAAGTACTTAGAATTAGTAAACCTATGCAGAAAACTGCATGTAAAAATATTTTTTCGTTCTGGAGATATGGTCCATCAGAAATCAGCATTTTTTCCTCTAAATTTTTCCAATTTTGAAGGGTGTGTTTGGGAAAATGTTAATGTCATCATATATTGATGACCTCAGCAACCCAAAATGGTACCAAAATATTCATAGAGAGTTGTTCTAACAATGTACTAAGTTTGATAGAAATTGGGTAAGTAGTTTGGAAGATCTTACTGGAGCGGAATACCCTCCTCCCTCCACTCACCAGATTGAGACCTCAAAAGCCTGACCTGAATAGCATTAAGTCAGGCTCATGTAAATAACTTAGCAGAGGTGTCTGTAAAAAAAACAGAAGGTAAGCGTTCTCTGACTCACCATAAACTTTTATGGTGACTGATTTCCTATATTTTTTGCTAAATTGACGTGATTTAAAGTCAGAAGTTCGTATTTTAGGCCAGTGATCAATCACACCTAAATTAGTTTAGTTGAGTGCCAAGGAGAGCACAAGTCATCACTCACCATAAACAGACAGGTCTGCTTAGTTTTATAAGTTTGCAATTGAATAAATATATAAGTTTGACACACAACCTGTTTTATATTATAGTTCAGAAACCTTGAGTTGGGTGATTTTGAAAAAATCTTGCTCGAATAGTTTATGTTTGTAGACCAAGGAGTTTTTACTTTGCTGAAGCGTAATATCAAAGACTTTTCTTAGAAAAGATCTCTTCACACAAAATGAATATCGATTCTTCATTCAAAAATAAGTCATTTTCTGTACTGCATTTCCAAATGCAACAAATTTTACTAATTATTCTATTTTTTAGAACTTTTTGAATGGTTTGTTTACCTTTCTTAGAATATAGGTAGATAGCTAGATTGATGTGTTTCTTTCTTTCAACATTATTTACTGATGGTCATTTAGATATAGTTAACTATGTTAACTCATCTCAATGCTAGTGCCAAAACCAAAACAACAAAATTAAGACTTTTTTTACTTTAATAAAGTCTTTACTAAAGTCTTAAAATAAAGTCCTAAAATAAAGTCTTTTGTTTACTTTTTTTAGAATATGATATATAAATCATAGGAATCATAAGAATTGTGATTTTCAGATATTAAAAAAGAAGAATTTTTGTTCTTGTTGTTGCAAAAAAAGTTGCCAATGCTGTTGTAAGTGCTTTCTGATCTCTCTTGCGTTCTGAATATTTGACGTCATTATCCGATTGATTTCCTTTTTGAAATGCAGAATCACTGTTATCTTATCTTATTTCTATGCTATAATATTATCAATATATCCCAAATAATATCTTTGACTTTCTAATAGGTGTATAAATATTTTTTATGAGTAACCTTTTAGTTGTTTTGATTTCCCATTCGCATACTCCTCCATCTGTTCACAATTTGATGAAGGATGGCAAAATTTCATTTTATAGCAACTCAAACGGTATACAAAATAATGTTTTATCTGGTTGCATAAAAAGATCGTAAAAATAATTGTAATTATAATCATATGCAGATCCAAATAACTGATGCTTTTAAACTAAGAAGGAATTTATAAAATTGATCTCATATTGACTACTGGATCTTAGTTATAGTCCATACAGCATTTTCAAAAAATTAATTAGGGCTTATGAAAAACATTTTTACTGTTTTTATTAGGCTGTGGATTAAAACAATGAATGTCACATGTATGTAAATAGCTTGTAGTCTAAACCTTTGTAAAACGGTAAAGCTGAACAGGTCAATATTTTCTATTTTTTTAACTATATTTTTCTAATCAAATTAGATAGATTTTTCCTGTTTTTTACCATTCTGTGTGGTATGGTTATACAACAAATTTTAAAACCAACAATGAGCGCAACATGCTTATGTTAGCACCACCCCATCAAAGTTATGCTAAAGTGCATATCTAAATCATAGGATAATTGTTTATTAAGTCATGTTCATGTGCAGGTATTGAAAAAATGTGTTTTCTCAAAAATATGCACTTTTACAGTCAAGGAAAAAGGTAGTTGAGAAAAATATCAATACACCATTTCACTATGTCAGAAACCTGTTGTCGACCAACTTTAAATTTTTTAACAGAGCTTTGACCAAGATTTTTTAAAAAATGAGAGAATAAATTTTTTTTATTAGAAATCTTTTTTGAGAAACTTTTCAGCTATTTGATAAAAATAAGTCCTAAAATTTTTAGAGCTGTACTTTTTGTATAAATTAGAACTTTCTGACAACAAGCCCACAATTCTTGGTCAAACTCTTATCAAGACTCTTTGTTTAGGTTAAAATAATTTTCTTCATATTTGCTTCTGACTTCGATAAAAATCATTATAGCCGTCTTTTGAAATTATGCAAACAATGAGGACCAGAACTAACATAGTGAAATCTTGTATTGCTAGTGTTTCACCCCTGTTGAAAATTTTTTTGTCAGGTGACACAATTTGTGAATCTTACGATTGCTGATTGGTTCTTTATCAATGATGATATCAATCCTGGATTAAAGAATTAGTCATGTGTAATGGCACTTTTTATCTAATATAGGCTGATGTGGTCACAAAAGAAGAACCAATCAATACTCATAATTTTTGTGAATTTGATCATGTGATTTAATGAAGTATGGTAAACTTGGGTTAAACACCAAAAAAAGCCTTGTCAATATTAACATTTTGCAAGCTAGATTTTCAAAAAATACCTAAAGTAGCAAAAACATTATCTCCAAATATGGCTTTTCTCTCCCCATCTGTATATAATGTAAATAGTTTGTATAAGTTTTTTGAATTGTAAGATATAATGAGTCACAAACCTTTTTTTAACAAACCTCTATTAAATCTTTTTTAAAAAATTTGTTTGAATATTTTCTTTAACAAACTTATGCCAAGGAATTCAGAGTATAGTAGTGTCAAATGGTAATTTTTAGATGATTTAATTGGTTTAGAGCCTTTTCTATCCTTTCATGACTCAAAAACATTTTTGTCCCCAAAAATGCTTTCCCAAAAAGCAAATGCAGATGCAACAATAAAGTACATTGTTTTTGTGCAATTATGACAGTGTCATCAACATGTTTAATCCTTGTAACAAATTGTTTTTATTAATCTGTCCTCCTCGAGCTTTATTTTTTATCAAATTCAAATTAAGTTAAAATTCGAAGAAATTATTATTTAAGTACTTCAAGTTATAAGATGAAGACCTGGAGTGCAGTGATTATGTAGATAACCCCATGTGAAAGCCATGTCTCTCTTTTCTTCCGAAAATGATTGTCAGCATGAATGGGGGCATATTCAGACCTTAATTTAGTTACTCGTTATCAGTCATTGACCAACGCTGAAAATGTTTAGACCAACAGAAAAAGATTTCCTTAGGTCATTATACCTGATGGTAAATTAGAGATTTTTCCTTAAATTTTGCCACCTAATAGGTCATGACTGAGGGTGAGAAAGAGGCTGTAGGACAAAATCACTGAATATTTTTTAAAATAAGACAAAAAGGGACCTGGAACTAGTGAAGTAATATTTATTTTTGAAAAATTTCATTGAAATTGAACTTTCATCAATAAGTACTGCCTATGTGTAAACGTTTGCTTATGAACTTATATATTAACATGAGATATTTCTGAGATGAAATAAAATGTGGCATTCATCATCATTTATTTTCTTTCATATGAGCCCAACTTCAATTTTCCCCTCGGAACCCCTTTAATGATAGCCTTTTTTGTGTGTGTTTATTTTGGAAAAGAAAAAAAATGTCATCCATTCATTCATTCATTGACCTCTCATAGCAATAACTAAATAACAAACAAATATGTTTGGCAGAGCTGAGATTATTTTTTTAAATAGTCTGTCAAAATGACATACATTGCCAGCTTTATACAGACCATTAAACTAATAAACAGGTCAAATTATTGTAATTTTTAAAATGAAACATAAGGTATCCCACAAAACCTCCATTAAAGCAGCTGCATTGATGTTTTTGGATACAATAAAAGCTTTGACGAATTAAAGACGAGAAAATCATCTCTAGTGCATGTGTATGGAATTTTTTTCGATAGGCATTTTACCTGTCATTTCAATTCAGGGGTCAAAATAAGGGTCGGTTGTCAGTTAGAAGCGGCCACAGGAGCAAACAAAATTGTACCAGGAGTAAAATTTGTGAAAAGTACTAAAAAATTGACCATTATCACTGCTTTTTGCAAAAATAATATATACTGATATCTTTTTTCTTCTTTACACATGATCAGTTTGAAAAAAGTATTCAAGATATATTTGCTAAGCCAAAAAATCTTTGAAAAGGAGTCAAATTAAGGAATATAAATGGACAAAAACTCAAAATTTTCTCTTTCACCTAACCATGGTGCGCAACATCGAAATCAGTATTCAGTACCAATAAAACTGACCAAGTAAATTTTTCCTTATTTCAACCCCTGTGATTATATCTCTTTCATAACTTCATCATACAAGGTTTAAATTCTATCCATTTACCAACAGAACAAAAGGCACAAACGTTTCTTTGCAAGCATCAGGCAAAAGTGGTGAAATTTGTATAAAAAGTCCAAAATAGTCGAAATAGTCCCCTCACATGCGAAAATCATAGTTTTCAATGAAATCTTTCAGATATATAATATGGATTTAGTAATATTTATTTTTCATTAAATCTTTTGAGAATAATGTTTAGTCACTTGTGAGAAATTCATGAGAAATTTCTTAAAAATATTTTGCATTGAGGTACTTAATTTGAAATATTTCAATACAGAAATATCACGTGATTGGTAGAAAAAAGAAATTTGTAATTAAGTATTTAGCAAGAGGTAAAAGTAAAATTGTGAGTTTAAATTGATATGCAGCATTTATGTGAGGAAGCTTAGTTGTCCTTCTAGAGGCATTTTTTTGTAACTCCTTTATGATATTGTAAATTATTTTCCTTCTTCCTGTTATAAATCATGACTTTGATTGTCAATAATTTATACTATATTATTTATTTTTCGATGTTTTATTCAAATCAGAGAGTAATCTAGGGCATATATGACTGAAGGGGGCACAATTGTCTTCAGTCTTTCAAATTTCTTCTATATAAACAGCAAAACAGCCATGCTGCTATAATGGTAGCTTTGAAAATGAGAATCTTTTTCAGTTATTTCATCACTACAAAAAGTTTAATGTGTATCAATCTTACTATTTATAATATGTTGTTTCTAGAAACACCTGTCAAGGGAACAATAGCTCTGCCGAGCTCTGTTGTAAATTTACCCAAAGAGTCATGCCTAGTTATGTATATGAAGAAAACACTGTCAAATATCCTGTTTGATAATAGTAGAATTGGTGAAGTGAAAATACGTAATTTGAAACCAAATTCAAAGAACGAAATTAGCTATACGTTGTATTTACCAGCTGATGCTAGTTCAGATTTATATTCAGTTTATGCCACTTTGAATGTTGGATGGTGTCCCGACGGTTTGAAATGGATCGATGATGGAGATTATAAAGAAAAGTATAGTAACGAGTTCTCGTTCCTCAAAGACAAGCAAAGAAGTGTCAGAGTTTCGACAATTCATATGAAACCATATGGACACGTACGTCTAGAAGGTGATACGAAAAAGATTTTTATCTCATTTTAACTATATTGAGTTAAGCGTCAAAGTAGAAACCCCAAACTATAAATTGTCAGCCCAATAAGTCAACAATGTTCACTGACTTTTTATAATAATATGCAATGTGTGTCAGAAAAATTTGTTCTTGGTTCAATTCATAAGTCTAATTCCATTCTTTAGTTTCCAGTCTCTAGTCTATTATTTCAAATACATGTCAGGACCAAACAAAAAAGGGCACTTTTTGAGCTTAAAAATTGAAGAAAAGGGAAGAGTGTCAGGGTACAAGAGCCTTATTTGCTCTGGATTAAGGTCTGGTTTCCTAATGAAAAATTTTCATGTCTGTTATGTATACCATTGTTTTACTTGAATTTAATTATTTTTCCTTTTCCAGCCAACAATTTAAGAATAAACAAGTCCTGACAACGATTTTGAAATAAAGTCGAAAATTTGACAATAAATTTTTAGTGTTTTCTTCGCTATTGTCTAAATATTGAGTCTGACTAAAGATGCATTTTTTCGGAATAGTTTTCATCTTGTTAATTTTTTTTAGTATGTGAATTTGATAAACAAAAGTACAACCCAGGAGATAAATTTGTTAAGGATGATTGCCAGCAAAAGTGTGAATGTCACAAAGATGGATTTATTAGCTGTGTCAAATATTGTGATGATGAACCAGTTACTTGTCCAACAGGAAGTAAGGAGGTTGTCACAACAGATATTGATCCAAAGACAAGATGCTCATGCACTATGCGAAGATGCGAGCGAGTAGAAGTTGTTAGTGGTCCTACAACACCTGAAAGTAAGTCTCAAATCTGAAGTATTTAAAATCATTTTTGAGATACTGCTAGCAGTGCCTCCAAATATATTACAAGCCCCGAAATAATTTTTCCATCTCTACCGAACAATATGGTGGTTGTGAACCTATTCTTCCTCTTTCTTATGAGAAAAAGCTGGAAAATATGTCAGGAGAGCTTTTTTTCTGCCTTGACATACTGCATTTTCTGCTAGACATTGTCTGATGTCCGGCAGTAATTTCAGGCCTTGTATTAAGTTGAAATTTTCACTTTTAATTGGCAAAGCCATTTTTTTCAGCATGTGTGATGCCAGATAAAGAAATTGTTGCATTAAGAAGGGAACATATCACAAAAGATTGCACAAAGCGATGCACTTGTTATGGTGCTGAAGATATACGATGTCTCTCATTATGTCCGCCAACGTTCGTGATATGTGCGCCCGGGGAAACTTTGGAACACTACACAGAAGCCATTGAATCCTCTCAGTGTACTTGTGCGCGAAAAAGATGTGTGAAAGGTAAGTCGAACAAGAAGGTATTTTTTATTTTCTGATATTTCGTAAAATAGTATGCACATCTCCATAATTACCATGCACTATAAACATATTAAAACCACAAATCATTACCAGCATGTTGTAGTAAAAATATAGTATCATGTTTTTTTGTTTCTATTATTTCTCTCAGATTATATGTTTGTGTTTGTTGTGTTTTTATATATTAATAGTATTTATAATATTTTGACGGAAATAAAGTCAGCCAATGGAGGTAAGAAATTATGTTGCATGCATTAAACAGATCGAA
>JANSTP010247990.1:0-11169 GCA_025330745.1 Cladonema radiatum | reverse complement strand
CATTAAATTTACATTTATAGGTGCTTTAACTTAAAGTAATTAATTTGACGTTCGCGTCGTAGATCTAAATCAGCCTACTAAGGAGAACGGGCCATATCTAGAGGTTGTTTGGGGAACCTGTTCATGATGAATTTTCCATTGAAAACTTTATTCTAAGCTTTTACTTCTCGTTACATGTAGTCAAGTTCCTTGTGTTCAAAAAATATTTCCCGTTCAAGCAAGTAGCTATGTTACAAGCAAATTTTTGATTGGAAATTGTTCTTTGGCTCAAAAGGTTTGGAAAATTTGATGGTGTCCATTCTGATGACGTCATAGTACCTGAATAACGACGTCACCAACTTTTTTGGTCAGCCAAACAAAAACTTAAAAATTTTAAAAAATGTTTCATCGTTTAGAACTCGTTGAGTGGACCACCATGTCTTGAAATTGACTGTGAGTTGAGATAATGCAAAACAAAGAGTGAATAACATCAGGACTAGGAATTTACAGATCATGGCTTAAATTACCGTAATTTTGGTTCTTTGAATGAAAATCGGCCAAATTTTTAAATGAAGATAAGAATGAAGCTGTAATTTATGACGTTACTGATTAATCGTGGTATAGCAATTTTTGTGAACAACGGCAATTAGTAGCCATTGTTTCGATATAAATTACTTGCACCTCGACCCTTCTCCACTAACTTGCGAAACTTTCCCCGCGAAACTTTCTTTCCCTTAGAGTAGAAAAATAAACAATGAAATTGTTTGGCTGACTGCTGTGAGAATGTCTGTCCTCCTTGTAATGAGAGACAAGAGACTTTTTTGTTCAATATGTAACATTCTCTAGGCTTTTGAAATGTCTTAATAATGTGTATTTTAACGGCTCTATTTTTATTACATGAATATTTTTTTAAATTTTAGTTGATCAGTTTTTGCAAAAAAATCGCTCCATAATATTTCGCTTTTCATGTTGATATATCCCCCCCTACATTTTTACGTATATTATAATAATGATGTTTTAAATTATATTATTAACAGATTGAACGATGGTGGCGAGAACTGCATGAGCGATTGGAACAGTACTATAAGCCAGAGTTACAAAGATTGAAAGAAATGGGACATTATTTGCCTTTGGAAAAACCTCATCGGTGATTTTTTCAAGTTAACGTTTATTATAAGTAATAGTCTTTAATATTTGGATTCGAAATCTCAAGAACCTAAGCAACAAGTGTTTCTGAAGAGCTCTAAAAAAATTCTTATAGTAGGACTGGGGATCCCCATGGCAATATTAGGGCTAATGTCGAACATTGTATAAGATAAATATTGCACTTGCGTGTAAAAGTCTTCCGATTTATTGACTTAAGGTATCTGTCATTTAATTTTAGTGATGTCTTGGCATATATTATGATACCTATTTTATAAGAGAAGGTTGATATTCCTGTTGAATTGTGGAATATGGATCGCATACGAAAACGAAAGGGCGTCATCCTGGCGAACGGTATACCAAACCATATATACGATTTTCCTTAAGAGTATGGCCTAGAAGAATGTGGTACGTTTGATTCATTGTTTTTGAAATTTTGCTTCAACGAATTTACAAAATTAGGACTCCACCTGAAAACTGATTTTGACCTTACCGCAAACATTTTATTATTTTATTCTTGTCGCGCCTTTACATTTTCTCCTCATGGTTTTCTTACTTTAAAAATCTTTGTAAATTTGAACCTTCTTCAGAAGCCCTTAGTTTTGGTCCGTTTAAAAATTTGCTGTATATCGAAAAATTTTAAGGCTGGTCTTAACGGAATAAATTTTTTCGCAATTTATTTTTTGGTTTATGGTGTCGTTTTAGCAAAGTAGCAAAGCATTAACCATAATATTGAATGTAGTAGG
Organism: Cladonema radiatum; assembly: GCA_025330745.1. Taxonomy (NCBI): domain Eukaryota; kingdom Metazoa; phylum Cnidaria; class Hydrozoa; order Anthoathecata; family Cladonematidae; genus Cladonema; species Cladonema radiatum. The sequence continues at coordinate 9,301 of JANSTP010247990.1, read as the reverse complement.
GTTATAAAAAATTCCGCATCCAAAATTTTGCATATGACATCATTTAAGATAGAGGTCGTCGAAAATGATTCAAACAATATTTATTTAATTTCTGAGTTTTATGAATCTATTGCTTCACAAAGTGCTTACTGACCAACGCGTTCAAAAATTTTAGGAGTCAGGATAGAAAAAGAAGACTTGGTTTCTGCAGAGCAACTTGCAGATATAGCAGACGAGGCGGAGGATTACCTGAGCCGTGACTTCAGGGAATTATGCGACCATATTACATTGAACATCGATTGCAGGAAAATTACGGAGAATACTTCTTAAAATGTCGATTAGCCAATAAGTAGCTTGGAGAAATGTGTTATTTGTGTTTTTGTATTTTAATGCATGATTTTTGCTAGTTTTTAACTTAGTTTCATTTATGCCCTTTTCCCTCTCTTTAACGTAAATTAATAATAGTGTCATATTCTTTATGCGATCTTTCTACACATCTTATTTTTAACTCGAGGAAACTTATTGTGTATTTGCAATCCATGTAATGTGCTCCAAATACAATGTTGCCTGTTGTCATTAGGGTAAACATTGGTATTATTAAGGGGTAAATTATCCTTCCCTAAAGAAATAAATTGCTTCCAAAAATTTCGAAGCTAGTCTAGGTGCTTGCAATCAGATTGCTTATACTTATCTTTTATTGTACGCTCCCAAAAACAATATCTCCAATGCGAACTACTCTAATAAATAATTAAGAGGGTGTTTATTTGGAAACTAGTCTTATTTTTTCTGTACATTGCTTGGGTGTTTAAAGCAAAGAGAGAAATTAAAATAATATATAAAAAGTTCCCCTTCGCTCCTCAAATAAACGCCTATTCAGTAAATAAAAAAATTCACGGTTTAAGGTCATGGTTTAATAATGGTAGCAATAAATCATTTAGTGATAATACATTTGCTCTCCTCCAATACTGAAACTACTCTGTATGTCGAAAACTTTAACTTGTTGTAAGGACAAACGTTCTTCTAAGTCCCTTCGAGGTTCGAGTTATCGAGAGTGGAGTGTATTCAGTGGATTTTTGGAAATGTTCGAATTAAATATTCATTGGATCAAATATATCATTCTATTTATTCAAAATTACACTAACTCTGGTGCCTATAGAAAGGGGGGGAGGGGTTAGAAAAATCTTAAATTTAATCGGTAATTTCGAAAAAGCGATGAATCGACTAGAGCTAAGTTTGTCCTCTTTAAATTTTTTTCCAAAAAATAATTGGCTGGGCGAAAAAAAGCAATGTCAGGTGTAAAACATCAAAAAATCTATCTATCTATGTATCTTTCTTTTACGGAAATGCCTAAAAACGTGAAAATGCAAAACTTTCCGTTCTCCTCGCGAAACTTTCTCCCTGTAAAGTAGCGTGGGGGACGTTGATTAGGCACCAGAGAGTATTGAGTAATTGGTTCTGGATTGATTTAATTTGGGTTGAGAAGATAAATATAAGGAAATCCAGTACTGGCAACTATTTCCATGGTTACTCGTTTCTTATGATTCTCCATTTTGTAATGCATAATAACATACTACATATGTAAGAACTGACGTAGAAAGTTGAACACAAGGGAGATAACAGAGATTAAAATGAAGGTTCATAACAGACTAGATCTAGTCCGTTCTAGTGTCCACCCACCAAAGGAAGTTATAGTTATTTTGGGGAAAATAGGAACTTGCTCAAAAACGACAAGTGGCGAACATTTTCCCTGGACAAAATATCAAGAACAACTAGATTCTAGTCTATCAAGGTCCGAACAAAATTGTGGAATTGCCCTTTTTAACACCCCTCCCCTCCTCCAAACATAAGTGGCAAGTTAAGAAAAAATGATTCTCTTATGGCGCTTCTAGGCCACTCAATTAGAATTCCACCACTATGGCGCGTCTCGGCCACGTTGACAAAACAGTTTCGGAAAATGAAAACATAAAATTATTATTTTCTATATTAAAAATCAATAATAAAATTTGCTTTTAATTTCAATTTCTAAAAGCAAAAAAATAAGTGAAATGACTTTTTGTTTTACATATCAAAGCAACAAATAAATATACAAATAAAAAAATTAAAATAGTAGCAAATTAAGAAGTAAAATAAAATTATGTCCGAGTAGAAAAAATTTTATAATAATAATTGTTTTTCCCTATGGCGTTTGTAGGCCACCATACTAAAGTAGAAAATATGTCAGATACAGTATCTTTTCTGCCAGACATCCTACATTTCCTACTGGATAATGTCCGATGTCCGGCAGTAATTTCAGGGCTTTTTGTCCCCCCCCCCTCAAAAAACAATAAATGATAAAATTTATCCAACTTAAAGCTTGTGAAAGATATTGAATGAAAATATGTATATGATCAGTATCTTTTGTTGCTAAGTTCTTAGACTTCAAAGGTAAATCTGCTATTGTAGACAAATACATTGAGTCAAAACATTGGATTAAAGAAAAATATTTACAAGAAGATTACTGGGAACATACAAACACTATTAGAGAGAGTTTATTTGAAAAGGGTAAAGGAGAAAAGTGTACTAGAAGATGTAAGTTTTTTTAAAGTTGTCTACGACAAACTTTTTACTAAGAATAGTGAGCAGAGGGAGTGGAGAATTTGTCTCTGAGTCTGAATCGAATTAAGTAGGCACATAAACTGCAGTGTTATTTTCTCAATAATTATGGCTCCCCATTTAGGAGATTTTGAAAATAAGGCCTTCAATCCTTTTGAAAGCAATCTCACCACAAAAAATGATGAACGAGATCCAGACAAAAACTTTTTTGATGATTTTGATTTCAAAGATTTTGATTGTAAATACTATCAAGTAAATGATATTTAAAAGATTATTGGTAATGAAAATAAAAATTTATCTGTACTTCACATTAACATTCGAAGTTTAAAACAAAATATTTAGTCCAGGCACTGAGGGCGCAAGGTACCATCTTTAACTAGAGGACTGTCCATAGGCATTTTTGAGTTTGTGGAGATGTCTACCATCACATTTTGGATGGATGCCAGACTAACAACCTTGCTTTGATTTACCAGGGGGTTACTTCCCCCAAGGAAACTTCATTTCATAACGTTTGCTGTTGTTAATATATTTGTGACGAAAGTTTGACTGAGTGTATAGAGTTTGGTTCTGCACCAAACCATGAATAATTTTGTGGAATCTATTCAACAGGCGTAGTCTGTTGGCCAAACTTTTACAACGCAACAGTTCTGGGTTATTACGGCTGAGTCATCCACTTCATTTAAAAACAATACATTTCCTGACTCTACTTGCCATATATGATGGATGAAATTGCAATTAAATTACTGAAGCAGAGCTACTGTAACACTGATATCAACTTTAAATAACATATTAACGTCAAAAAAAGATTTTACCATCAAGACCCAACATCCGATACATGATTCATGATATTGGGATATTTGTTTTCCAAACAGATTAAAAAAATTTAATTTTTCAGTAGTATAGCGAACTCTTCTAACTTGTGATACCAGAAATGTGTTGTGCATTGGAAGCAGTAGCATCATATGTTCATCGACAATGGGCAGCGGGCATACGTAACATAATAGAAAGTAACATGTGCTCTTTTATGTTATGTTGTCTGTTAACTTGTATTACTTGTGCGTTATTTCTTTTGCCTCTGTGTACTAAATTGCTTTTCTTTATGAAAATTAGCTGCGCCAACAGTTTTTTTTTTAGATCGTAGTAGTTCTTAGTTAAAACTGACATTTTGACATATGCAAGCTCTTTCACTCCATATAAAATATATGTTGAAAAAGAGTAGCAGCAACCAATTGTGTAAGACGGTAGCAAAATAGCTACCGTATTTGGTGGAAAAATGACAGTTTCTTTAGTAAATAACTGCATTGTAGCCGCCAATAGGCAGACAATTTAAATTAGTGTATGCAAAGACTGCTATTTTTCCATAGTAAATTATATTTTTCCTTTCTTTTTATTAAAAGATAAGGATACTGGGAATAGAAAACGTATAAATTTTTAGTATACATCCGTGAGGTTGTTAAAACAAAAACATTTACATTTTGAAAGTTTACATTTATGAAATTAAATCTTCCCCAAATATAAAATGTAAAAAATATTTACATTTAACATGTTGTTCAAATAGGGTTGTTTAATTTTATGATGTCATAGCTTCTGTATACAAAATTGGTAAAAAGTATTTACACTTAACAGATTGTTCACACACAGTTGTTCAAATTTATGACGTCATAGCTTCCTCGTAGGTAGGTGGTAACAGGCTTGTACAATCGTATATATTATATTCTTCCCATATTCTCATTTGTTCCTTTATATTTCTTTCTTAGATATTTTTTACATAGCAGAAATAAGGTTTCTCCCATAAATTGCGGATTGTATTCCAACTATTACATGAAGCTAAAGTAACAAAGTTTCGCTCTATTAACTGTTCATTATTCAGTTTTGATTTATCGAAACAAGTTTCGATATATTTCTCCAGCTTTTGTCAGTAAGATGAATTTCTGTCATGATCAATAAGATCTGCATCAGATGTGTTAAATGCTAAAGTAAAGCACCTTGGAAATCTCCTTTCTTTTCCAGCTAGTGATTTTGTGAGTGTGTCTTTGATATCTAAAATAATCGCCTTCTCTTGGTCTTTGAGTTATGTTGAGACGACTTCTTTCTTTCATAGATTCTTCCTTGGTTAAGAGTTCTTCAGTGATTCTTCCACTTTCTTCATATGATTGCGTCTCCAAATTGATTTAGGAGACCGTTTCTGGTTGATCAACGCTACTACATAGAATACCATGACCACCATCAGTAAAGAGAGACAAATTTTCAGAAAGTTCTGAATTTTTTCTGATTTGATGCCTTGGTAGTTCTTGTATTCTTGGCAGTATTGGCAGCTGAGTCTGTAGGTCCTGATTGATCATCACTTTTAATCATCATAAATGCCCCCTATCATGGTTGGCAACCGAAGAACATTTTGGGGTCTTGACTGCCTAAAGCAGCTAATTTAGCCCTGTAAATGATGGTTGAAGAGCATTGAAATAGTTAACTTAAGAAGTATATTTACCCTAACTTTATTTTTCTGAATGTCAAATTTTAAATATCCAATGGCCCTGGGGGACTTATTATATCGTGAACCCCGAACACGAAACCAAGCTTCACTCCCAAAGGCAAATCTCCTGGCTTTAATTTTTGTACCAAACTTTCTTGATGTCTACATTCATACCAAAGGGCGACGTGAACTCGATCAAGAGAGGCCTTATGAAGATCACCTAAATCCAAATGTGAAAAAATAAACGAACCTCTGATGTTTCTCTGTCAACTTCCATTCCATTTATCCTCATTGAAGCAATTGAGTTCAATCACCTAAAAAAATGTTTCTATGCAAACTGAGGTTAGTAAAACATAAATTAAACGAGAAAAAATGTTTTAATGCCAATATTTATTTTTAATTCAAACGAGCGCGAACCATGTTACCGTCCCATCAATAATAAAAACTCATCATGTGCGTATTACAATTGCGTTTAATAAATGTCTACTGTTTAATAAATTAAAAGCAAAATAAATTTACTAAACGCAACCAAAATGTCCTCATTAAAATAAAATTAGCAAAACAGAATCGGCGTCAAAAAAACAAAAACTGAATATCTCGCTAAAGTAGTTTGTTCAAAAAATTATAACGGAAATGTAAAAGATTTATGAAGTACACCAACATAACATCAGGAATGTTGCGATATTAATAAGTTTATTTTCATTTTTGGATTCAATCTCTTCAACTCCCCAACGAAGTAATCATATTCCGTCTTTGAAGAACCATCTTCGGGGGATTCTGTAACAATTGGTAGGAGAGCTTCAAGATTAGCTTGTTTCATACGGCTACGCAATCTTGTTTTAGAGAGCTTCAATCTAGAAAAGAAACGCTCCACACACGCAACACTGAGCGGGAAAATCATAAGTAACTTAAATAATTGCATGCAATTTGGGTATAGATCTCTCATTACTACATGATTTGAAGTTTGGTTCGAAAACATGCGTGGCGAACAATTTAAGCGTGTTTGTTTCAGCTCACTAGCTTTCAAAACATCTTTCTCTCTTAAAATTTCAATGTAATTTTTTTCTAAGAATGATTTTCGCTTTTGAAATAAGATACGTTTGAACGCTTCTCATTCTTCATTTATTTCAATTCTGTTTATATCAGCCTTCTGAAAGGACGTTTTTCCGTGAAAAACATCTGTTTAGTTGGCACCATAAAAAGCAATTACCGTTTTCATTTCTGTTGTGCCGTAGTAGTCATCTAGCTTATCCAGCGACCGTGGCAACTTACGTGGATCAAAGACACCAAAATTCAATCCCAAGCTAAGTTGATCAAATGCATTGTTCACTTCCATTTTAAAATCTTCAAGGAAGTTTTTCACAGTTACTGCATTGAATTGCACCCAATTAAAAACCAGTACTTTTCGCAAATTTGCAGAAGGTGGAAGCGAATCAGTATGATTTGATGCAATCGATTTTAGTTCACCAAAATGTTGTTTATCGCATAAAATTCGTTTGTTGGACATCAAATCATCAATTGACTGCAACGTCTGTTCTAAATAAGACTTAAAATCTAGCAAGCAAAAAGTATTGATATTTTTCTGCAGAACAAGGTTTCAAGGGGAATTGCTTTGAAAACATCACTGAGTAGTAGCAATGTAGCAATAAACTCTTCTGAAATTAAAACTGCAAATAATCCCATGGCTTTTGGTTCTCTTCGTTCATTTAAGCAAACAGCGAGCGCTCAGAGTAACTGATTGTAGGCTTTGTAAACTGCTTTACAAGCTCTTTCATGAGCAGTTTATCGAGTAACGCTGGGACAAACTGACGTGATAACATGCTCCTCGTATATACCAGCCATTTCTTGCAGAAAATTAAGAGCAAGGGGACGGTAATGAAAAAACTTCCAAATAGCAAGAAGAGTAGCATCTGCATCTGTAATTGCTGGATACTTTTCAATTAAATGCTTGAAGCACAGCGCTAGCTTATGATTGCCATAACTTATCCAATTGGGCATGGGAACCTCATGAACCACGTTCGTTTGGAGTTCTTTCCTACCACATTCCAAAATCAAATCGACAATTATGCTATTTTGAAATATGCTGTTTTGTTTTTAATGGCAGTTTGGTGGCGTTGAGTATTCAAATGTCTGTCTATAGCTCGGCTTGGATGATCACCGAACAACCAAGCTTCGTTTACAAATGCAATATCATTAGCATTAACTTGAGCGAAAGATGTACAAATGTCACAATACGAACCATCCTCATTATGACGATAAAAAAGTCTGGAAAGGCATTTTTTAACTTTCTTTTGATTTTCTCTGATTGAAAACTTTTCTTATGCTTTTGCGTGGTGGCTTCATTTTTATTGTCGTCATTTTTTTGCGAATAAGTTGTTTTTGCTCCTGAAGGAACTGCATTCGCATTATTCTTGTTCTAGAAAATAAGCAAATGAAGTGAACGAACGAAGACGAACTTTATTGTAACAAAAGGTAGAGATCATTAAAAACTGTAAAAAATTTGTTACTTCACTTTATTCGTAGCTAGGGGTAGATTCTTTGTTTATAGATTTACTACATTCACCAGTATTACATTCTTCACTTGACATTCTTGCCTGAAAAGTTCAATAACAGTATTACAAGATTAAAAAACGTCTAATAAACCAGCATGTGACTACTCAGAATATTTGTATACGTTATTGTTATTCTCAATTTCATTTTCTCAGAGTTTTCCAATGTTAATTTCTTTGGAAAGGCATCACATATTAACTCATGATTTAAATTGAGAATTTCTTCGTCTAGTTCAATAGGCTGGGAATCATTGCGTTGTTCATTTTCTGCTTTATAGTAGAAATAAAGCTTTCATAGAGAGACATAAAATGAGCTAAACACATTTCCTTGACAATGATGGGATTATTAGGTCTTAGTGTGTAACGATCACTGATATTTTTTTGATAGATTTAACTTGATTCGTAATCATGTTCTGCTAATTTTGCTTTGCTAAGGCACAGCTTTGTTCGCTTGGATGGTAAATTAGTATTTGCAAATTCAACTTTGGGGAATGTTTTTCTCAACCATAATTCTGGAAGTATGAGATAAACACATTCTTGAACAGAGCATTCTCGATGTGTCACATAAGCACGCGCAATTGCCTTCATTTCCTCGAATTCACTCAAGTTTGATTGTTTTGCAGTTTTTGCTTCAGACATAGATTGACTAATAGTATCTTCATGTTTTGACATCACTGGAAATTATATGTGCATTTCCCCAATTTTCTCAATGTAGAAACTAGAAATTTCCATATAGTTTTTCCAAATAAAATTAAGGGAAATGCAGTGTTTTTTTCTGAAATGTTATTTTTGCTTAAAAATAACAGGTAAATAAATATTAACAAATTTGAAAAAAAAATTCCCGATAATATCCTTCTATGAAATTAGGTGAAATGCACACTTACTTTGCAGTGCATATAGGAGCACAGGTAATTAACAACACAAAAACTTGACAAAATTGGTTGAATATCTAAATTAGCTTGCCATGCAATTAAACCTTCACAAAAATAGTTATTGACATAACAGGAATTTGGCTGCCTTTTATAATGAATTTCAAAATCTTTAGAGGAGGAGACAGATAAAGCCCATTTATAATCATCATACGAAATATTTAATAAAGACAAGATTTCTGATATGGTCAGGGGCTACGTAAAATTTTCTTTGGTAGGATCTAATATATTACACTTTCATGGATTAAGATACTCCTCAATATATTCTGTCACAGAAGTTAAAATATTTTTCTTTTTTTGCATAGCTTCTTTTCTTTCAGAGTCACTACCATCAAAAGGCTGAGCAATGACAGTTTCTGGGGTGAAAAACTTTGGAAAATGAAACCTGCCCTGCACTTTTGGTTTTTATATTTCCTGCAAGACGAAGAGTGTGAATGTATCTTATATGTTTTCACATATGCATGTAAATTTAGATCTAAGGATTTCTCCGGAATATTTACCATTATGGAGTTATCAACAAATCTTATTTAATTATCAATGGATCCTTCACTTTATTTGGGTGCATTTTCGATCCAAATAATACTGTGAATATGAGGACTACCTCTTAATTGAAAATCTACACGGATAGCGTAATATGACGTCTTTCCTAGTGGCCCATTGACAATAATAGTTTTGGAAAAACATTCAACTCTATATTGGAAATGGCGAGCAAGAGTCACTGGATTCTGATTTAAAATTTCACATCGATCTTGGTAAGATAAATTTCTTATATCTTCTTCAGT
>JANSTP010247879.1:0-11170 GCA_025330745.1 Cladonema radiatum | reverse complement strand
CCGGTCGGAGTTTACTAGTCCTTATGAAAAATCATGTAGAAGTAATAAGATGGGGGGAGCATACAATCCAGAACAATTCAATTCCGATCACTAAACATTACCAAGGTAGTGAACTGGTGACCAATATTATATAGATTGCCAATTGGAAGCACCAATTTCTCCAGTTTCTTTGTGTTGCTTTTGCAGGCATTCCTATCCCATTTTTGTTTCCGCAAGGTTCTCCACTTGGTTTTTACTAGTTCAAAAAGGTTCCCTTTTTCGCAAAAAAAAAGTTCATTCCCCTTGCATCCCAACTTGGTTCCCACATTTCCCATTGGCTCCCTCTGAGTGTTTATGGTTTTACGTTTAAGCAGTAGGGTCCTTAGTTGATTACTCTCGATTGACCACTTGATTCCTCTGGGTTACAATAGTAGTTATGCTCCCCCAACGCTCTACACCCTTTCAGGCTGCTATAAAGGCATTTACGGTATCACCACATTTTTCGTCTAAATTTTGTCGCTAAAAAACAATAAGGAATATATAAAGGAAGTATGAAAACTCCTAAATTTGTCTCTCTTATTTCCAACGTTCAACTCTGTTATCCGTAGGATTCAATTTTTGACCACATTTAGAGATAAAGCTATCTCATCTCAAGACAAATGCATACGGTTTAAATTGTCAAAATAATCGGCTCATCTCAGCCAAAATAATTTGAACGCTTCTAAAGGCTGTTATATTATCTAAATTGGCGTGATAAAAAGAATTTTAAAATTTGAATTCTAACAAACTATTAGTATTATCATAGGTAAACAAATTTTCAGTATTATTTCTAAAATCAATCGACAAATTTCCGGAGTAATTTTTAAGGGCTGCCGTCTCCCCAATATCGTAATATTTGGTTTCATAAAAGTGAGGGAAAAGCACCTTAACTTTACATTTCGCATTTTTGTGAAACATTAGGGTGTCTTTATGTTTTTATGCTGTATTGTGTGTCTTCGTGTTGTGACATTCAAAGTATTATGTTTAATTGTAGCTTTGATATTAAATGTTTTTATTTTGTCTATTGTGCTGCCCGTTGTAGAAATATATCCAATATTAATTTCAACACTAAAGCGTCACAGTACCAGCAAAAGAGTGCTGCACGATCCTTTGCAAACAAACCCCTATTTATCATTTGAGAAATAATTTTAGCACGAGGATACATTCGATCTGTAACCAGTTTTTCCTTATATTTTAGTTTTCTGACTCTTTTAAGTTACTTACCAAAGACCTTATAGAACACAATTAGAAATAGTTCCATGTGCTGATCTATTGCGAAAAATCGAAGTAAAATGTCTCTATTTAGGGGAAATTCTGAATATTTAATAATGTATCAAATACTTAGAATTGGTGTTAAAATACAATTGACAAGTAGTTTTATACATAACTATAATGGCGTAGAGTATAAATAAATTTTATTACAAAATTGATTTTTGTGTTAATTCGAGTTGAAAGAATATCACCATTTTGATTTTGTTAATCGTAGGTCTTGCCGTGAAGCACAGTGCTAGGGAAAATATATTCAGTATATGGCTTATGTATTTATAAATTGAGATATATGAGGTTTTTTGGCTCCACTGATTTTCAGCGAAATGATGTAAACGGTCGAAATACATCAAACACTTTAAGTGATTTAAGTGTATTATTTAATATTCAACTGAAAAAAGAAAGAATATTTCGAATATCCTGAAATTTTATTGCAAATATTATTATTAATTTTTTGAGATATAATCAATTGATCTTTCAAAAATTCTGAACACATAAAGAAAGCTCTTTCATTTATAAATGTATAAACAAAAAATCCGTTTTAAGTCCATGACTCTCCATCCAGACAGATGGAGCTTTTATGCAAACTTTTCAGTGATAACACGCAATATAAAGATCTTTTGAATTTTGCAATGAAATTTTCTGCTGGAATGTATCTTTGATATTACGAAGGAATAATATTATCAGTGTAGTTCTGTATTAGTTCTGTTAATCTTTTTGAGATTTTTCATTGAACTAATCAATTCTTTAAAAAAAATCATTAAAATCGCCTTTCGAACGAAAATACTTTTGTAAGAAGTACCCATAAACAGGATTCACACGCTCCAGCAGTCAGCTAATTTGCCAGTCGATTCGCTAAAACATACTCATTGTGAGTCGATACTCCTATTGAAGCAATTAAGGGCTAGGTCGAGTAAAGAGTAATATCAAATACGGATTTTTTCATTAAATTTTAGATTTTCCCCTATTTGGTAATATTAAACATAAATATTAAAGAAACTCAAATTATATGTAATGTTTTATAACGTATTTAATACAGTTAAATTTCGGGAATTCGAACTCTGTATTTCGAATAATGATGTAACTCAAAGGATTTGCAAATATTCTTGGCAAGTTTGTGTTATGATGTTTCGTCTCATGTAAAGTGTATATAGAAGAATCATATCACGGTATCATGTTGTTATTAATATCCATCTGATTAGATCTTCCAATATTTAATAATTGTCAGGAGTAAAAATGTGGTGCATCAAGGCATTATTACTTTTCTGATGGTTACCTATGAAAATACATGTCTTAGAAAAGACTTTTATTACACTTGTCTCCAATCATTTCCATTTTCTACCTGCATTCTAAGAACCAGGCGCAATCAATCAAACATTTCGATTATCGAACCCAATCGAATTTAATCGAACACAATCGAATGATTGACTTTTGATTAGATTTAACCATAGGGCCACGCCCTTTTTTCGGGGACGGACCCAAAAAATGGATAAAACATTTTTGCAGCATGATTTAGTAATATTAACCATCATAATCGGATTCCTTGGGCAAAATTACATGGAGAATAGTTCATGCAATATTTTTTTCTTGATCATGTTGCTCAAAATGAGCAAAAGTCTAAAATTGGACTTCGCCTGGGCCAAACAAACATGATGACGTAATCGGTCTTTTGATGATGTCAGAAAAAAATTTCTGCATGATTTTGGTTCATATGGCCAACTATCATCCCTCAAAGTTTCATAGTAGTAACAATTGTATTTCCCGAGAAAAAAAAAAGGGAGGGGCTCCAAAAGCCCCTCCCCGCCAGGCTTTTCAGAGCCCCTAAAAGGCCCGGCCTGAATAGGGTTAATAACTGAATACCAATCGAACGCCCAAAAAATTTAAATGTTCGATTATGTTCGATTACTTTCGATTATGCTCGACAGAAATGTTTTTACTCCTTCCATATTTGACTGCTTTCCTTTATGTTTGCCGTAAATACTTTTTTAAGTTTTTGATATCTTCGACTACCATAAATCCTCTAATATACGCCAACCCTCTATTAAAGTCCAATAAAGGTCTGTCCTATTAAAATTTCATGAGTTACATAACTGCTAATCCTATAATAAACGCCAATCCTGCTACAATTAGAAAGGAGTTGTTTATTGGAGATTTTTTGTTCAAGTAAATCAAATAGTACAATCAGATATTACAGAGATGATCAGAAATAGTACAATCAATGCTCTCCTATCAATGTTCCTTTATAGAAAAAAATATTACAAAAAGTGAAACGTTTTGATTGGAACCTTCTTTTGATGCTTCAATTTGAGTGTCACAAACTTTTATTTTTCTCTGCTTATACAACCCAGGCCAGTTGTGAATAAACACCCACCCTCTGTTAAATCCCTATCCTATACATGAAATAATGAACAAATTGTAAACATGCTATGATAATAATATAAGACTAGCTGGAGAGTAGCGTCGCACTACGCGTCGTATTGGCCGCTGACGCAGTCTCAGCGTGAAATCTTTGCGCTATGCCTTGCTGATAAATCGCGCCACGTTATTTCAAAAACAATAAATTAGAATATGAAGTATAAAAAAATGTTTTCATGTTTGAGAAGTGTCTGTGGTATCGGATTTGTTGCCATGGTGATAGAAAAGGAAAAATCTTTTCCTATTTTGAAAAATTTCTCTCAATATCTGACAAAATTTATATAGGAATATTTTCCAGCAAAACCTTTTTCAATTAGCATGGCTTTTAATTGCCATGGCAACTGCCTTTTTGAGTAATGATAAAACCAGTTTTGGGTATAAATCCGGACAAAATCGGATTTCTGGGAAGATTGTCCCAAAACCCGAAATTCCGACATTTCTACCTAAATTGTACCAAATTCCTCGGGAAAAATTAGTTGCATCTTAGCTTTTCTAATGTAACTTGTTGAAATATTATACGTGTGGGGCAATAACGTCAACTGGAAAATACATTGACGTCATTATGTCATCATCAGTCAAGTGGCTGCCAAAACACTGACCAAACAGTAAACTTCGATTTTCAAGGTTTTTAATGACGTCATCACTTTTAGGAAGGCTGAAAAGCCACTAAAATAATTCGAATCTGTTTAATTCATGAAAATACACCAGTTTGTACACTTGTTTGGCTATTCATGAAAATTACGTCAAGTTAACTCAATTTTGTTAGTAATATTGAATCAAAATTACTAACAAAATTGCCCTCTTGGAGAATCCTCCATTTTGGCCCGATTTTCAAAACGTTATAGAAGTCTATCTGTGGCGTCGTCAATAATTACCCTTGGTAATTGGAAAATATGGCAATTTTGGTGTATTTTTGATGGCTCCATCATATGATCACGTGACTTTTCATTGTATACTTTTTTTGTAACTTAGTATATTACAACTTAAATTAAATCGACATTAACAAAAAACTGAAAAAAGATAAATACAATTATATACTAAGTTACAATTTTATTTTGAACACAAAGAAACACCAGGAAACACGAAAAGATAAAACATGAAGCAACACATAACAGTAAATAGACAAAATGCAAAACACACAAGACTGCAAAAGGCACCTACTTACAAAAATTAAAACACATTCGCAAATACGCAACAAACACAGAGGGTATATTACCGAAAGAACCTAAAAAGAAAAAAAAACGCAGCAGGGCAACTGTGCAACTTCTTCAGTTATCTTCAGCAAAGTTTCTGATACTGTTCCGTTTTTTATTTAACTTTTGTCCATTTCAACAAATGGATTTTCTATTCTATAAGTTTGCTTAATTTTATTTAATAATGAGTTAAGATTAATCTGTCCGAGAGCTCTTTGTTAGTAACTATAATTTTTAAAAATTAATAGAATATGAATTACTAATAGAAAGTTTTCTTCAATTGACAAAAAAAACTAGAACAGCACTCTGCGTAGACTAAGAGATATCTCTGGCAAAATTAAAAACACTTTCATAAGGTTTCGCAAGTCGGACCATAATTTTTTGGTAAGGATGCAATGTCCATACAGATGCAACAAACTTTCGTTATGATGATTGCAAAAACTACATAAAGGTGTGTTAAATGACGTTATGGAGCATCAGGAAAGACAAAATTTTCTTCCTCGCCCAACCATGGTGGCCGACATTTTTAGACTCCGATTCGTGACTCCCTCACTTAAAAGTGGACGCCGAGGCCCATGCTAGTAGGAGGTTTGAAATTTTTTTCTATCAGAAAGCTATAAATATATCGAGAAGACATATTTGAAATATGACAGATTCGGTCAGATATTGCCACGTGATGATGAGAAACGACTAAGTCTTGCGTATCATTACTATTTTTCATTAATCTCCACCAAGGTTTTGGGACTGCATGAACAAGCTGATTAAATCGAAACATATCTTTGTCAGGAAGAAGAAGCTGTTTTTATTTGAATCCAAGTTTTTTGTTGGTTTCCTAAAAATAAGTCATTAATATAATTTAAACCTTTTTTCCGACCATTCTTTGAACAGAACTGGATTCTTATCAATTTGGATAAGCTTATTATTCCATAAATATTCATTTTGCAACAGTTGAAAAAGTGGATGGAAGGATTGTTATTGAAGGTATTTTTCCATAACCCAAATAATTCCTTATAGTACGTTGGGAATCTTCTGTGGATCTTAGAACTTAATGATAGATTTGAATAAATGAAAACATTATTTCCTAGGTACTTTTCCAAAACGAAGCGGGATAATTTCTTCCAATCGTTATGATTTTCATCAAATAATTTCTTAAGCCAACTAAGACTAATACTTTGAAATTTCTTTCTTATTTCGCATTTTTTAAGACCACCCAAATCGTATGGAAGAAACAAAGTGTCGGACTTGACTTTTTGTCTGTCTCCCCAAATAAACTCATTTTGAATTAGATTTAAGCGATCGATCATATCACATGGAATGTCAAAAACTGTGCGTTGTATATTTTATATATTTGGAAACTGATAACAGTAGTTTTCGTTTTTTAAGAGATTTTAAAACTTTTTTTACCCCACCTCCCACCTCCCCTATCCATCGAACAACTATGTTCGATATGCCTATATTCCAAACGGTTAGCAAAATCCATCTCAAGAATATCCTTTCAAAAATTTTTTGCTTTCTTTCTCATTAGTTGTATTAATTAACAGCGCTAAATTTTCGTACTTTCACGTTATCAAGGGTGTTGTCTGAGTTTCCATTTACAAAACACGTGTTATCAATGTAAAGATTATGTAAAAAATACTCTTTACTCCGATACTCTTTTAATAACGTCGGCTGAGTTATCCTTAGTAGAGCATTAATAGCAATCATCTTTGTTAGATATTCAACAAAAGCCTCCAATCGTTCTTTAGATGACGATTTGATTTTATAGTTATAGATGACAATTTGATCTAAATCGATGACGATTTGATTGTATAGTCGGTCCAAAAATAAGCACTTGAAATATTCAAAGTCTAAATATTCAGGGTCTATATATTATTCATTTTTTTTTAAAACAAAAATTCGATGCTAAAACCTTTTTTCGAGTTTCATGTTGCTTATTTTCGCCAAACAACTCACTATAACACATTGTTGGGACGTTGGCCTATGATTAGCCTCTGGTCCTCTAGAAGGTATAGGTCACCTATATTAGGTAGGGAAAATTCTATAACCATATAAAAAATTTAAGCACCAAACTTTTCTAACTGGAACATGAAAGTTTACAAACGTTTACAACTGGGTAATTATAAATCAAACGTTTATTCTATATAACCATTCACTGTTTTCAAAGAAAATATTGGCTAAATAATATAGACACAAGGGGTTGGGGTTTTTATGTCATTAAATGATGACGTTATCTTTACTCTTTGGATGGGGCTTATTAGAGGGCGTTGCAAGTAGAAATTTCTCTCAACTTAACAAATCTGGCCACTGAAATAAGGTTTTGACGTTCAGATGTGACAAACTTACAGGTCGCAATTTTACAGATTTTACTTACAGATATCATCTGATAGCTAATTGGATAGACGATTGTAAAAAACATCGGTCAACCATTCTTGGAGTTCTAACAAACTAAACAACCCCCAACAATACACAAAGGAATTATGAAAGTTATTGCTTAAGCTAATAGATGCCCGAGTTAGATCTAATTAGATCTAGTTTTTGTATACCTCGGTTTTTGTAATTAGTTCTTTCTAAATCAGAACGCCCTATCATATGTCAAAAACGAGAGGAAACGTTACCGTGGTATGCGATGGACTCAAAGGTGGATAATCATTGCTAGGGGTGTAACTACATCGTGCCTAAGACTGAATTATTAGTTCTTTATATTTTCAATTCTGCTAACATATCCAAAGACGTTCTGAAAGTTTTAGCTTGGCATATAATGGGATTCATATTAAATATTTTGAAATCCAGCTCGAGCTAAATAAATTTAGCTAATTGATAAGTGATCTAACTTCAGTATGCCCTAGTTTTTACAATTAGTTCCTTCTTATATCAAATGCCCTACTATATGGCATCGGCCACATAAAAATTTATCCTGGTATGCAATGGTTTAGATTAACATCAACAGAGGGTGATCTTCGGTGGGATTCTAACCACACCCAGATGCGAACTAAATGATTCATTCTAGATTTTTTTCAAAAGTACTAACACGTACAAAAAGTTTTAGTCTTGTTAGGTACTTTCGGGTCTCATTCCAAGGCCAATCTGACCCAAATGCCGCAGACTGTCACCAGTTGATAAAAATGTTCTAGCTGCTGATAATACCCTCAATCCCAATAGCCTACTAAATCCTTGGGTACTTATGGCTTGTAAAAGATGCCTTAGGCACTTGTGTTAATAAACTAGAAATTTTTTAACTTGTAAAAACCTAACCATAACGTGTTAAAACACTTTTACAAATTACTTGATGATCGACTGTATCGAGACCTCATGAAGAAGAAAAAGATCAAATTCATTGTTTTCCTCTCAATAGATCAATGTATGCAGTATTTAGGAGCAGTTTTTCGATAACATTTTCTTTCCTTGGAAACTTCCACTGCTTCCATTGCCTTGATATCCACTTTAATGCAGAATATAAGACTAGTAAAAATGTCCATATCAGAGCCAAATAAGATGCCCATATGAATAGGTGCTTAGCACTGTAATTTGCGTATACATAACCCCCTATGATATTGCCGATAATTACGCCTGCTCCGTCAAATAGTCCATTGAATACTCCGTACATGGTTGTACGGACTTCTATTGGACTAATTTCTTTAATATGAAGAACTCCATTGAGTATGAACAAACCAAATCCTAATGACTGTAAAGTTTGTATTAACGGCATCAACCATGGTTCCGTTAAATATCCAGTTGCAATAAACCGAATGAAATAACTGAAACAACATAGAATCATAGTGTTTAATGAACCTTGCAATTTTCGTATGATTTTAGCGCCATAGAAAAATGTAAAAACGCAACTAAAAGACGCAGCGGCAACACTGACACCATTTACGAAGGGGTTTGCTCCAATATCTTTTAGTAAGAGTATCGTAAATGAAATATATAATGATTGGAATAATCCCATTATGAAAGTAGTGGATAGAAAGATCACAGTTTCAAGTTGAAATAGAGTTTGCGAAAGTACTTTCATAGTCTTAGCTTTTTTGTTCGACTGAGTCATGCTTTTGTTTTTATGAATTTCATTACCTCTATAAAGCTTCCATATTGAAACAGTGAAAAGAATGTTCAGTGCACCGTAGACAATTATCATTCCTGTGTAACAAGATAAACCGGTTTTCGGGAAATATGTTATGGCAAATGTAGATAGCAAAACGCCCGTACCAAAGCCAAATTCACCAAACAGCCTTTGTCTTCCGAATTCTGGTGTTTCAGGGTGTTCAAAGCATTTTTCGACGACTCCATTATCAGCAAACCCAACCTGAGCAGCGTCAAAGAAGGTAGCAAAAATATTTAGGAACAATATGGTGATAAATAGATGGGTCTCCTTTTTTTCAAGGACTTCATTTCCATCTGGTAATGAAAAATTCGTTGTTGAGTTAATTTCCAAAGTTGGACATTGATTTCTACTATTTTCACCAATCAGCAAACTAAAAAAGGGTTGAATGAACATTAAAATAAACGATCCAATACATAATACAATACATATAAGTTTATGAGCGTTTCTAACATCAGCTAACAATGCCCAAAAAGGGGAGCCAATAAAACCGCCAATAACACGTAAACCACCTATAAGACCAGCTTGTTCGGGTGACAAACCAATCGAAATCATAAATATTATCATGAACGGCTCATAAGACGAGATCTTTGCCCATAGTAACAAATACACTAACTTTGGAATGACTAGTATACGGTTTTGAAAATTCCATTTCCTGTTAGGGATTGGAATTGATTCTTTTGTTGCTTCTACATCCCTTGTACTCACAGGCGTTTGGTCTTCAAATGTTTGGTACTTTACTTTGTTTCCATCCATGACATATCATACCACTGTTTATAGCTATTTGGTATTTTATCTTTCAAACACGACTTCTCAACCAAACTTCTCCTTATTGTTTATCAAGTTTGAATTTCTGAAAACGGAATGGTTAACACAGTTCACCTAGTAAGATAGAGATAAAAGTACTAGTTGAATTGTTTTGAAGTAATTTATATTTTAATAGTTCCTTCAAATTTAAAGCACCAACGTCAAGCGAGCCCAAAGAAATAATATAAAGTAACACTGCACCACTTTTTCAGAACAAAAGGTCTTTAATCTTTAATGGTAACTCATTTGTGGCACGCTTGATATTGGGGGTGTAATTAATATAAACTAGAAGTTATGAAAACAAACAAAGTAACACATGGGCTAAAAACTTCCGTAAGAAACCCTAAAAATGCAGACTTCATAACCTACGTATTGAAGATGCAGTACTATGGAAAAAAATTGAATCATATGATGCATGATGCCATTAGTTTTAACAACGGAGTCTTAGCACAGAGACATATAGAGTGCTGGTGCCACATGTTTTGCCAGTTTTGTTTTGATGCGAAAAGTAGTTTGACTCGATTACTAATTCTCGCTTACTGTGATCCATTACTATACCTCATTACTACCCTCCGAATACTTACGTCAACAAATATGAAACATTCAAATATCCATGGCAACAGAACATATGCAATTATATAAACGAAAATCTGAAACTGATGAGCCTCCATGAGAAGAAAAAAAGTTAAGAAAAGAAAAAATTACGGTCAATTTTGTAAAGGCAGCTTATCGATAAAAGGTTGCTCCTAATCCATTAGCTAGTTGCTCAAAAAGCAAATAAAGAGAGCAACTTCCCTGAGGAGTCTTCCTGTCCTAGAGAGGTGAAGACCAAAAGTAGTGTCTAGAATATTTCTGTCGTAATTTTTGAAATATAACTCTTTATATTATAAGTAAGATCTGCCAGCCTCCAAAGAATTTTTATTGTAACTATTGACATATCCATCAGAGCAGGAAAGATTGTCTATTGCCAAGGTGTCACAAAGACTTGGTGAAATACAAATATTTTAAGGACCAGTAGTCTGCTGTCTGGTTATTTTTGTCTGGTTTTAATGGCACAAGAAACAGTTCACAGTTCAATGTGACACGGCTTAAAAAAAGTTGAACATATTTTGCCGACAAACGTTTTCCTATGTAATTATATCTCTGTAGGTCTTGACAATGTGTCAATGTTCTTGCGTCTTTTCAGCTTTTTTTGGTTAATTATTTTAGGATGATGAAAAAGATGTTAAATTTCATCAAACTCAATATATTCGGCTACACGAGCAAGTAGCCACCATCAGTAAATAAAATCGTCTTACAAATAATAAAAGTTAAAATGCTAAAATCTAAAAAATCAGACACGTTGCTAGGTTACATATGAATAAAAATTAACGTC
>JANSTP010247767.1:0-20750 GCA_025330745.1 Cladonema radiatum | reverse complement strand
ATGACATCATCAAAAACGTCAAAAAGAGGCTATTTTCAAGGTTTTTTTATTTTCTTTGCTATTTTCCAGTAAAAGTTCATCAGAAAATGAATACTAATGTAAATCAATCCAAACTTATTGTAAATTATACTCCATAAAGAATTTGTAAGTATTTCGACCTAAATAGGCCTTCAAAAGGGCGCCAAAAAAGTAAAAAATTAGTTTTTTCAACTCAGGGCTGTATCTTGAGAACTACTTTGTATTTCTGGATAAAACTTTGTATACTAGTAGGAACTGATAAAATCCACTCAAAAATATCTTTTTATTTGATCTAGTTACGTGACATAGTGATGACGTCATCAAAAACTCCAAACTTGCCATTTTTCTGAAAATGACGACATCGGCAAAAAATGACGTCATATTGACGTCAGTGACGACGGTATGTCGCTGACATATATTCATCATGTTGTCGTTTACTCAGCTGTGAAGTTTGATCATGAAAGGTTTAGTATAAGTCAAGTTACAGTAGAAAGAGTGCAATATTGGATAAAAAATGTTACACCCATGCTCAAAAAAGAGGGTGTGCTCAGGGGGGAGGGGGATGGTTGGGTCTGAATTTTTTTAAAAAATTGCGCAACTAAATTTTGTCCACTGGGTCAAAATTTCAAGTCAATTGCTTTTGTAGTTTCCGAGTAATCAAATTTTTCAATTTGGGGGGAGGGGGGTAAATTTACCCCCCCCCCCCTCATGCAAAACAGGGTTAATCAATCTGTTAAAAATGTATCTTGAAAGTGCAAAAATCTACAGTCTGAATAGTAATCTTTGTAGTTTTAAATTCAAGTTACAGTTAGAAACACAAAATTAATAGCTTGAATATTTGCAAAAAGCACATACTGAGTAATTTAAAAGTTGGCAATACTTTGAGTTCTCTTCCTTCTCGATAAGTTGCTTGTGTCATAAATGATTTTGGTATCACATAACCATAATATTTTGCTGGAGAAACTGTCTCTTCTTCTTCAAGACCAAGTACTTCATGCAAAAACCGACATGTTTTGTTGTGTGAAATACATGAGAGATCTCCATCTTCATATAGAGTATAAATTGTCGGACTCTCTAAATCAATGTCTGCTCTGAAATCTTAAACAAAAAACAGCAAAACATGAAAAGCTAAAGTGAAAAAGAAAGCCAAAAATTTGGCCATTCACTGGGCTACAAAACACTGCCAGGAAGGCTCAAATCTCAAATTAACAAACAATTGGCTGTATATTGTACGGTTATATATTGTAAGTTTGTATATTATATTTCATACCAGCATCCAAAACAAATAGAAACATTACTTTTTGGGTAGATTTCTGAAATGGCAATTTGTCAAATGTATAAGAGGTGCATGTTTTTCAATAAAATGCATGTTTTTCAGCCAAAAATAGTTTGAAAAAGGGTATGGCATTGCCAAATCAATACCGCAAAGTAGGTGATAAGAGAGGCTTCACTGTATTTGGAAACAACTATTTCAAAAACCAAAAGCATAATTGGAGTCACAGGCTTGCTCATAAGAAATTCTATAAGCAAGTGGCCATCATACTCCTCAATTAATTTGAGGCATGTGCTAATAAAAACTTATCACAGCAAGAGCTGTTCAATATTTTTGGAGAGCAGAAGTCACACCTAAACAAATAAAGTGTATATGAGGGTGTGCATGCGTGATCACATGCCTGTTAAGACCAGGCAAGCCATTGAGTCTGCAAGCAAACTATTACAACTGGTCCCATTTCTCCTATTGCCTTGCAAGAGTAACATTTTGGTGGAACATCGCTAGCAGGTAAACACAAGCAAGACTGAGTGTAACTAAATTTGTCTTAAAGGAAAGTTATAACAAATAGATCATTTAAGGTATCTACTATGTTAAGGTAGCTACATCAAATTGCAGTTTTGATTTAGAGTAAATTATTTATCACTTTGCAAAAATTAATATGTGCTATCGGTATCACTTGAATAAAACCACTTGAATTTCACCATTAAATCATATCATCATTCAACATGCATAATGCTAAACTTGATTAAAAAGTATCGCAAAATTTCATCAAACCACCTCTCCCTTTATCCAATGTTTGTTGGAAAACTGATTAACGATAAAACTGTGTTAACAAGAGAATTAACATTTACTTATAGAAAATATAAAAAATTACATCCAATGTTTCTTTTTTTTATATAATAACATCCAATGATTTTTTTTGAAAAACAATTTATCTGTAACAAACAACTCATATTTCAAAATTGAGAACAAAAGTAAGACTACAATATAGGCAAATGTCTATGGGCAAAATGAAAAGTGAATTTTAAATATTTACATACCGTTAACAATTCGAGAACCACTTTCAACGTTGGTACATCTGTATACTTCAGAAAAAAGACCGTTGGTAAAGTAAAATTGGGTATGACTTTGAATACTGATCTCTGTAAAAAAAATAGTTAAAATGTAGACCAGATATTTCAAAGATAAGAGTTCATACATAAAAAACAACACCTACAAGCCAGGCAACCAAGCACCTAATAAAATAATTTTAGTGGAAAAATGGCTTCTTAAATGTACCATAAATGATGGAAGTAGAGTCCTCTGCTGAATAAACACCCCTGTCTAAATATCGTAACGGCCCTGGGATAACAATATTGTTTTCAATAAGTGCCCCCGCTTCAACAACTGCCCCCTCTAAAACTAGAAGGGGGCGATTATTTGGTAAAAAGGTAATTAGAAGGGGTGCTGATTTGAAATTCAGGAAATAAAATACACATTAGGGACAGCTATCATTTACATGATTAAGGTGCTAAAAAACCATTCTCTAAAACATGTTTTGTAAGTATTTCATCTCATCAAGCATGAAAATAGTTATTCTCAAAATAAACATAAACATACATTTTCCATATCATGATGAGAAGATTTAATTAGCGCCCCCTGCCTAAATAACTGCCTCTGTCTAAGAAGTGCTCCCTCCAAAGCCAATTTTTTCATATACGGCAGCCTTATATGAAAAATTTTTTTAAAAATTTAATGGAAAGACCCTTTCATCATATATTATAGAAGAACCTTTTTGGAGAATTTAATTTTTTTTTCTATTACAAGATATCTCCAATAAGGGCCCAAGCATAATACTTTGTAGAATACACCCAGTATAGTCAAAACTAATTACATGGCATTATATTTCTTAAAAAATAATTTTGACAGATTTTGAAATAGAAGGTAAAGGTGTAACAGAAAGATATTGAACTTAATAAAAGCATATTTACTTGTTCTGAACATACATAATTTCTTATTGGACAAGTCAAAATTCTGCCAGAAAAGTGTATTTTTTTTTTAATTATTGATTTCATTTGTCTTACAGACAACTTATAAAAAACCTGATGTTTCAAAACTAAGACTTTATCTCTGCTTACAAAATTTGGTAATACTTGACCTGACTTTGTTTTGTCTCAGCAAACCTGATAAATGTTTATGATTATCCAGGGAGAAGCACAATAAGAGGGACAAAAATAAAGTCTCGTATTTTCTAAAGTATTGATTGCTTGATTCTCTTTTTATGGTGATTTACAGAGGATACTTGAAAATTTCATTTGATGGTAAGATGGGCTACTATAAGCATTTTTTGGAGGAGGAAAGAAAAAATATGTGGAATGTTATTTTTCATCATTGTCGTCTGCTCTTCTTCAGAGGACATTTATACTAAAATATCTTAATAAGAAAATGCCCCTGTTGCAATACTAATCATATATGTTTTGTAGAGATGCTCAATAATACTAAAAGGGTGTTTAACAGTATCGATGGCCATTGAACCTAAAGCTCAAAATAGGGACACCAGCCCACATTGAAATCGCTATGGACCCGACAGGGGCCAGTAATAACCTTTGCTTGGAAAAACCACCAGATGGTGGTAAAAGCAAGTGGGTATTTCCAACAGTGCTGTGTCTCCAAATATCTATTTGAAACTGTTTCCCTCTGAAGAATAAAGTGAACTGCAAATTTTTTAATGTTATGAATAATTTGGAGAAAGGATCTGGTTGGAGTTCTCTACAGTTTTAGCTTTAGGGTACAATGGCTTTTGATACTGCTAAGAGCACTTTCAGTAGTTTGAGCGTCTCTACTAAACAAACGATTAGTACTGAAATGGGGACATTTTTTTTACTAAGATGGCTGTGTAAAAACTTCCTCTGAAGAAGAGCAGGCGACAATGTTGAAAAAATGTGAAAAATAACATTCCAAATTTTTTCTCCCTTTCGTCCTCCAAAAAGTGCTTGCAGTAGCCCTCTTATTATCACATGAAACTTACAAGTCCCCACTGTAAATCACTAGAAAAAGAGAATCAAACAATCAATGCCCTAGAAAATATGAGACTTTATTTGTGTCCCCCTTATCGTGCCCACCCTGTAAATATTTTGGCTCCACCGCTTCCTCCTGCTACCATGGCAATAATTAATAATCATGATATATAAAAGCAGCAACTTTTACAAGAAATTTAAAAATATGACCAATAATTTCCCTTTGCAGACCACAGTTTGTAACAACAATCTCAAACAGAGGTTCAAGATTTTAGAGTCTTAATTTATTGGCAAGGGATTATGCAGCAATCAATTTTTTGTGGGACCGCTTATGGCCAATACAACAGAGCACTTCAGAGTTGTGCCACATTGAATACAGCAGTTTTAATAACATGCATTTTTAGAGGCATCCAGTAACAATCAACAAGAGAGATTTAACTTTTTATTTGAAAAGTTTCTGGTTATAACGTCAAAGTTGCACATACTTCAGCTTATACAGAGAGATACAATCAACTTTACACAATCACCACGGGCCCAAATGAAAACGAATAATAAAAGAAATTACTTACTTGCTTTATGAAAGTCTATAACAGGATTGAAATCCAACTCTTCTTTCTTCAAGAGAAATTGTGTCATTTTGAGCATAGATATCGGTTTTTGTGTTGTATCATTTAAATTTTTTATCGATGAATCGAATTCTAAGCACATTGCCAGTTGTGTTGTAACTGAGCGAAAAACCTTTTTATAAAGGTAAACAAATTGGGTCTTGAAATATATATCATTCATTAGAACATTGCATTCAAACCTGAAAACAGTAAATATAACCAATTAAATGTAGCTAATGATTAGAAAAGCCCTTTAAAGAGTCTGAGCCTACAAGTGTTAAGGAAATTTTAAACACTTGAGTAACCTAAAGGTTTCCGACAGGTTCCAGAAAAGTATAATTTCTAGCCATATTTGAACTCTTAACAAAATGTAGAATAATCACATTATTTTTTGATAATTTAAGAGAGAAATAATTTTCTATGATTTTTTTGAGACCTTTTTGGTCTTTTCTCAGTTTTTTTTATCTTATCTGAAGGAGCTACAAATATAACACACACAAACACCAAAAAAAGCAAAATCTACTTCTTATGACACAAAATGCCTGATATGAGTACCATCTTCAGTACTTGAAATGAAAACTGAACAATTAGTCCTAAGTTTTTTAGAGATGGGGCTTTCCCCTGGATCTGGTGAGCCCTTAAGTCCTGAGTCCTGAAGCCATGAAAAAAATGAACTTCAAATTGGCGATTCTATAGGTTCTGTAAAGTTTATCAACAGCATTATAAGGAAATAACATTATGAGGAAATAATATTGATAATAAAAAACAATCTTTTTCAGCTAAATACTATTCTAATAAATTTCAAATATATATTCAGAATTTTTTAGTAATCTTAAACACAAACAATTCATGTGGCAATTGAAATACCAAAGATGATCTCATATGCATTGGGAAGAGTACTTAGTAAAGAAATCAGGCAGTATCATGGCACAACGTTTTCATCAGCAAGATGCATTACTAAGCAAACTTCCTGTTGCAATAGCTCACTTCCTCTGAGAAGTATGTGGTCTATAATCTAATATCTATGCATATCAGCCCTTGACATATCAGAACTTAAGATTCTGAAGTGAAAAAAAAAAAAAAAAAATTCGGTTCAAACTAAAAACAAGAAAAAATAAATATCACTGCTTTTTGTTTCATTTTTACATCGGAAGTACATATTAATGAAATGAAATAAGGGTTTTTTTAAACTTGGGATCAGAATAAATATTTTCAAATATGGAACATTTTTCAGACCAATATCTACCGAAAAAAAAAAAAAAAATGAAAAAAATGAAAAAAAAAACTTAAAACTTGAGGTTACATGATGGGTATTGGGTTTATTGGAAAAGAATTTGATAACTACAAAATTATTTACTATCTATATAAAAGTCTGCATGTATAAGAAAGCAAGTATTTTTAGCCACAGGGATAGGGGCTGGTGAAACCTGATTTCCAATGTGATTCCTTAAAGGTACATTACCACCCTGTGAAAAATAATTTGGTCAAATTTTGAAAATGAATAATTTTTAGCTCAATCATTAGATTATCATGAGTTTTTCCATTTTTCCAAAAAAATTCTATGTGTGGTTTTCGAGTTTCAAGCCTCTCTATTTTGGAATTTTTTACTATGATTTTCTAAAACTCAGGCTTCTAATTTTTTCTGCATCTTATATCTGTTGTTTTTTAAAAGTTTCTTAGTAACAACAAACACACATGATTGGTGAAACATTTTTAGTGATATCATAAAAATGGGATGAGATCACTGTTTATGTAGAAACTGCTATTTCCAGATCATGGGAACATATGTGTACATGATGTAAAAAAGCTAAAAAAAAAAAAAATTTCAACATAAAAGCCTTAAAAAACAACACTTCTTCGTAGATTTGAAATGCTGATTATTTTGAAAAGGACACATGCACTTTCAATAAAAGCTTCAGGGGTGGAATACCTCATAATTATCTAATCATTAAGCTAAAAAGTATATCATTTAATCATTAACTTAATCATTTTAAAAATTTGATCAAATGATTTTTCTTAGGGTGTGAATGTATCTTTGACTCAAGCATTTAAAAATGTTTTAAAAATTAATCGACAGTGTACTCCAGAACATTTTGACAAATCAATAAAACAAACATACAATTAAAAGAGTTACCTTATTATCGGAAGATCATCATTTGGAAAAACTTCAAAATAATGTTGCAACTTGAAAATGGGGAAAGTCAATAAATGAAAAAAACTTTCATTCATAGCATGATTTGCCATAAAACTTGCATCCAAACCAGTAAACAAACTTTCAGAATTAATTATCGAAACATCTCCCGACACCACCATGATATTTGAAGTTGGATGTTTTGAAATCTCCATTTTCATCCGCGCTCCAAAGTTTTTTTCTTTATTATTTACACTTTCCATGTATACATCACCATTTTTGTCACAAAATCTCCACACAGAATTATTAAACGCATACTTATCTTCAATAAGAGAATATTCACCAATTGGCTTGAAAGTCACACACACTTGATCTTGCGTAACAACAATATTTTCAAGGAAGACATCAACTGTTTCAAAATACTTTTCAAAAGCATTTTGCAGCTCTAGACTAGTCAACATCTGTTTGATATTATTTCCAGTAACAGGTATATTTGGCATTAGCGTAAACGTAATGTTATCAGAAGAAAGGGCACCTCGCAGTATAATATCTTCATATTCATGATTGATTATACCATAACAACAGGGAGAATACAATAACATTTTGAAGCTGATAAAATATATATCTAAACTACCTTCCATATCAAAAGCACTGTGCATATGATTGCGATAATTATAAACCTTTAAGAAATTTGGTGCTGTATGTTCTTGGTTTGGAGATGGAAAAGTAACAACATTGGTCTGTTTTGCTGAATGAATTGAGGAATAATTATCAAAATGGACATCATTCAGTTTAAAATAATCCAATTTCAAATTCCGATTTATTCGATTTTTCAAGTCTTCCACATATTCTAAAAGGATAAAAAGTTCATATATAGGGGTACCTTCAGAGAGAAGATGTTAAAAATCTTGAAGTTGGTTTTAGGTTGTTATTAAAAGAAAAAGAAAAAAAAAGAAATTTAATGGCCAAAAAATGTAAGTATTATTTTAATTATTCCAAGACAAAAGATTGTTACACCAAAATCATTTTCAGAAAAATTGTGCATCAAAATTCAGGTCAAAATGATGGGGTGGCCAGGCTGGCTATGGCCGGACCACTTTTTGCAAAGCAAAATAAAATCTAATTGGAGAGATTCAGATTTGAGAGTTTTCACGTTAATTCTCAGTCCAAGGAAAATAGCTCTACGATACCAGTTTTCCTGTATATTGAAATACAAATAAACCAAACATGGTAAAGAATACTTGTTTCCCTATTTCCTGGACTTTTTAACCACAGTCAGCTTTGTAAATGTTAGTGAAAATATCTGTGCAATGCTTGTTACATGATTTGTGCAGTACCTTTGAGGACTAAGTTAATCAGATATTATAAAAACACCATTATTCATCTACAAAGAGGAAATGCTTCATCACGCATTTTTGCTAAAGCCTTGTCTGAAGAAATTTTTTTTAGTTGGTCAAAACTTTGACCAAATTTGCAATCTCTATTGAGAAAAAAAAAATAAATAAATAAAAGAAAAATTTTATTCTCTGTAGTAACATAAAGAGACGCTGTCATGGTAGCGTTTTTTTACCGATGAGGTGGACCAGGTAGCAGAAATGACTAATTGATAATTCCTATGTTGATAATATTTCCCTATCATCCTCAAAAAAGGATTTATTTATTTTCAACGAAAAACTGTCATTTGTAAATCACAACAAAAAATAACTACACAACTGTTGTTTGTTACATAATTATAAATTGAATGTTGATCAAAATGAATAGTATTTTTTTCTTTTCATAAAAAAATTGACGAATTTGGAAATTTTCGTATTCAAACCGAATTTTTAGCAAATAAGAAATAAGCCAACAATTTCTTACTTGTTACGACTTTATTATTTTTAGACTAACAATAATAATCTACAAAATTAAGTTTTTGAATATATTTCAAAAAGTAGAAACTTTCAGGGGAAATTTTATCGATCTCAGTAACCAGTACCCACTTGCTGTAAGAAATATAGAAAAAACCCAACCATGACAGACAGTGCCCCTTTAAAAGCTCTAACAAACTCCACATTCTACGTATAAAAAGAAATAAATTCCATATATTGACGAGAATTTCTTGAATACTATATTATTTTTTGGCAAGTACATGACAAATTATTCAGCAAGACGTCCTCTCCACTAGCTACTAATATTGCAGCAACAAATAAAGGAAAAAGTGAGGATAAAAACAGTCAGGGCTTGGGGGCCCGAAATTCAATGTTTTAAAATTTGATAAAATTAAGTCCGGTTGTGGAGGTTGCAAACAGAGTATTTCAAAATTTAGGAGGTCAGGTCTTGGAGGTCATAATATTAATATTAATATTATCAAAATCACTAAGAAAAATCAAGTCGTTGAGGTCGTGAACTGAATGTTTTGAAACTGGGTAGGATAAGTCGGGTTGTTGAGGTTGTGAACTGAATATTTCAAAATTTAAAAAGACAAGTCAGATTGTGGAGGTTGTTAGATGAATATTTTAAAATTCGCTAAAACAAGTCAGGTCATGGAGGTCATGAACTGAATATTTCAAAATTTATGAAGACAAGTCAGGTCGTGGAGGCTGTGAACTGAATATTTCAAAATTTACAAAGACAAATCAGGTCATGGAGGTCATGAATTTTGAAATATTCAGTTCACAACCTCCACAACCTGATTTGTCTATATGATTTTGAATATATTCAGATCACAACTTCTATGGCCTGATTTGCCTTAATGATTTTGAAAAAATTAAGATCACGGCCTCTACAACCTGATTTGTCTTATTAATTTTTTAACCTTATTCTGGTTGGGCCTTTTGATGGACGTTAGAAGGTTGGGGGGGGGTAAAATTACCCCCTAGGTTTAAATTGCCAATTATCAACCAAATTCAATGAAACTTACCTCAAATGTAGAGTGACATGTGAAGTTTCAAAAAATAAAAAAATTGACCCCAAAAGTCACGTGACCACTTGATGACGTCATCAAAAATGTCAAAAATCGGTGTTTTCTGGTCTTTTTTTGGATGCTTTCTGCTGAATCCACCGAAATTTTGAAGAAAGCCAATTATGTCAGAATTTCAAAGTCATAATAAGTACTTTCTGTGCCATATCTAGTTTTTCCATATTTCACCCTACTTGGGCCTTTTACGGGGCGCCGAAAAGACCAAAAATTGCTAAAATATTGCCATGGTTGTTATTCAAGACATATAAACTATTTCTAAATGAAACTTACCTGGAAGGTAGTAATCATCAAGATCTATCAATATCACGCCTCTAGGTATGATTAGACGACGTGAGAAGGTGATGGCGCCATCAAAATGTTGAAAATCTCCAATTTTGAAAAAACACCGACAACGTCACAAAATGACGGCAAAATGATATTAATAATATCAAAATGACGGCAACACATATTCGTCACATCATGGTCTACCATCTTGAAAAGTTTCAACATCAGATGATTATTGGTTGTTCATTTATAAAACAATTATTATTTTATTTTTCAAAAAATGCTACACCCACGTCCGAAAAAGAGGGTGTGATCAGGGGGAGGGACGTGGGTGGGGTCAATTTTTTTTCAAAAGTTGCACAGCTAAATCTTAGACACTGGGCGAAAATTTCAAGTGAATTGCTTTTGTAATTTTTGAGAAATTAAAATTTTCATTTGGGGAGAGGGGGTAACTAGAATAGGGTTAAAATTGAGCTCATGACCTCTGCCAATTAATTTGTCTTCATTATTTTTATAATACTTACATCACGACCCCCATGACTTGATCTGTCGTGACTTTTAAAAATATCAGCTCACAAACTCCACGACCTGAAATGCAGCTTGGAGATTTTTGAAAAATGTTGCCACAGCCTCTACACCTGACTTGTCTTAGTTATTGTCAAAAAACTGAAATCATGACCTCCACAACTTTATAAGTCTCAGTGATTAGGGAAAAAAAAGAGCTCAGGACTTCCTCAACCTATATATATCCGATGGATATATCTTTGTGACTTAGAAAACATTGAAATCAAACGAGCAAGGACCAGAAAGACCTGAAATCTCACAGGAAATAGCTATTTGATGAAGTCACTTATCGGTGAGGACATCTTGCTCATTTCAGTCTTCTAGGGCATGGAAGCTTCTTTACCTCAATAAAAGTTGCAAGGACATCTCACTGAATAATTTATCTGAATAATAATATAATCTAACCTACTAATCTACTTGTCTACTTGCTGATTAATAAAATCTACTTGTGTATTTCTTGTTACCTAACAAAATGTTGAAAAAATTATAAAGAGCTACCTGAAAACAACCTTTCAAAACCTTTGAAACTAACTTTCAAAACTACTCTAGAGCATAAGGCGAATAAAAAATAAAAAACATATAAGAAAGTTACCTAAATTTCTTCCAATCTCCTTGGTATATCCACAGTTTTTAACTTTTTCTTCTATACCCACATAGGAGCAGTACATAAATGTTGTTCGATAACTAGCATTTTGTCGAAGTTGTAAGATCCAGTTATTATCTATGCCCAATACGAATTGAAAATTGTGAAATACATCAATACTATTTGCAGCCAATCCTTCCTTATTGATGTAATAATCTGAATTTTCAAATCCAATATTTTTCAAAAATGCGTCAACTGTAACTCCTTCTATGTCCGTCATTTCACCCTTCACCATAAATCTAAAACTGCCATTTTTCATCTGCATTGTAGTAACGTCATATCGAAAAGCATTGTGACCGATTTTACCACTTTTTGTGATGCCGGATGTAAATACAGTCAAAGCGGGATTTGTTTCTGCATTTTCTTCAAATCCACCTGCCGAATAATCAGACAGTTCCAAAAAATTTGTCTAAAAAAATAAAAATAAGTGTTCAGTATGGTTGTTTTCAACTCAAGCTCAGCTCAGCTTTGGGCAGAAACAGTCAACAAGAATCTTTAAAATCAACACAAACAGAGGAATAAAATAATTCTAAATGAACAAAAAACCTCATTGAAAAGTAGAGTTGGTCTCAGAGATAACAATATGACCTACAAATTAAAAGGCTTTCAAGACATTTAGTATTTCAAGCAGAAGCTTAAAAATTCATTTGATTTAAGGAAAGCCATAAGGAAAGCAAACTATCTCCACATATATTTGATGGCACTTTGAAATGTGTCATATTGTGGACCTGAACATCAAATCAATTTCCATCTTAGTAAATCTCGCAACCTAACTTTAATTGGAAATTTTCTAATGTCTATGTACCAATGGGGGAAAATAAACTTAATTAAGATAAAGATACTATTAATCATAAAAGCTAAATTCTAGAAATTCTAACTTTACGCAAATTATTTTAAATATTATGTTCTTGTGCATTTCTGGTGTACCAAGACTAATATAATTAAAATATTCTACCATTTAGTCTAGAATTTTTCAAACTTGTTAAAACCGTTTTCATAATTTTTATCAAAAAACTTTTTCTTTGACTTTCTCTGTAAATTATTCACAAATTTCTCAGTTCTTTGCAATCTAGTTTGTGCACTGGATATAGGTTTTCATACCCTTCTTAGAAATGAATTTAAAGTAATGTTCAAAGCATTCACAGAGTGAGTTAGAGCAATACTCTCCCATTAACATCAAAAACTATGAAGGTACTCTTGTTTGCACAAATAGTATTTGACTTTCAAAATCTTATTTAATGATTTTTTGGCCAGTTATTCAAAATTGAAGTTCCTCTAAAATTCATCTATCTAAGTATATCTATTGAATGCTCTAAGACAAATGTTTCGCAAAGGTTACACTTACATGAATTCATAACTATTTTTCAAAGGAAAAACCAAAATTTTCCTTTTGAAATTTTCTGAAGGTTAGAACCTCTAGCAAAACTTGAAAATATTCTTTAAAGGGAGTGTCATACTTAAATTCTTATTTCAAAGTTCAGGTCAATTGGTAGAGCCTCTTGCATGTTTAAAAGAATCTTTTTACAGAATTAAAGAATATATTTTCGTTCTTGTGATATTTAGAGTTAAAGTTTTTATTATTATTGGAAAATATGCTTAGTTGTGATGTCATCAAAATGAATCCAATATTTTGAGAAATTACAAAAATGGATATCTAAAAAACTATAACAGATAGTTTCATGAAATTTTCAGTGAAAAATCCTGGAGACTTATCTGAAAAAATTTAATGGTATTTTTTTGCGAAATGTACCTGGGAAACTAGTTCCAGACCCTTTTGAAAATCATGCTTGCACATTAAATTTACGTTTTCTCACTGGTCGAGACAAACATATTTGAAATCATGATCACTAGTAGCTTTTCGTAATCAAAAAATTATCGCTAAAATATTTTTCCATCCCCATTTATTGCCGTGCCAGCAAAAAATGAAAAGGGACTGGGGCGAGGAACAAGTTAATATTCTGATATTAATTTATTAATTTTCTTGAAGAGCATATAATAAAGAAGATTCCCTGAAAATTTTGTTTCATAAAATATTACAGATGCTGAGATATTGTAGATTTTGGATGTCAGCATTTTTTGTTTAATCTTGATGACATCACAGCTGGGCATGCCCAAAAATCTTCAAACCTAGATATCTCTTGAAGGACAAAAGATTCTTCGATTCTGTAAAAAGATTGTTTTATATTACAATGAACTCTTTAATTTGAGCTTAAGTTGTTTTTTAAGTATGACACTTGTTTTTAAGTATGACAAGAAGAAGAGCCAATTTTAAAATCTTACTTGCTTTAGTATGTCACACCTGCATGCAAAATATCCATTCTCTACAGACATTTTGTAGTGAAAACGTTTTTCTGCTTATCATCACTTCTATTTTGGTGACAGATCCTAACCTTACTTAGTTTAAATGCATACTTCATTTGGAGAGAATTTTGAAGAAAAAATTTCTAATCGAAATTTTGTGCCTTTTTAGTCGCACTCCAATAAGAATGCTATCTTCCAAAACGTTTCATTTATAGAATAATAATTTCTCCTAAAAAATATGTAAGTATTAAAAATGAGTCTTACAACATGAAAGGTATTTGCAATCAGATGAAACGGCCAACCACTTGTTGAATTTTCTTTTACGCACAAGCCACTTAAACCAGCAGGAACTTCATATATTCCACCATCATCAATATTGTATTTTGCAAAATCAAATTGATTACTTCCACTTGGGCAATTTGCTAAAAACAAAGATAGAAAATTAGAAAAAAAGCAAAAAACTATGTATGTCATTATATAGCATATTATTGCATATAAATCTGTGTAAGGCAATCAAAGTGGCAAATAGAACTTGTTTTTATTGACTCCAGGAAGGGGGCAATCAAGGCTTTTGATAAAAGGCTATGTTTTCATTAAAATTTTTTAATTTGAGCATTGTGATTAGAGGAAAGTCTTTCATTATTACCCAAATATTACTGGGTGTGAATATCAATAAAAAAAATTTCGACCTTTTGATCGGTTTCAAAACTTTTGTTGCCAATGACTGCAACAGTAGAATGCGACGGCAACAGCAGAACGTAAAGAGGCATTGAGGCATGCCTTTGAATGCAGAGAGGCATTTGCCTGCTGCTATTGGTTACGTTAATATACTATGCAAAACAAAAAAATATATACAAATTTAATTCAATGACAGGCAAAATATCTCACATTCAAAAGTTTTTCTACATAAATTCTTTTGTTTCCAATGATAAATATTCAAAACAAGACAAAGCAAAGTTTCTTAATGTAGGGAAAACAACGGCCAGTCCTATGACAAGACAATACCTCGGAAACTTTAGCGATACTTCAATGTCAGTCAACATACTCTGGTATCTCCCTAGCAAGATGTTATGTCTGTACATATTGCATCTTTCTCATTTCAGACTTATAAACAATATATATAGTAACAATAGTTTCATTGGACAGGACTTTTATCTTATCAGTGTAAATACATTTGTGTCAAGAGCTCACTATTGCAAACCTGCTTATTATCTCTCCCTGGAACATAACACAAGCATGTACTATATGTAAGCTTAAAGGGATTTTGAAGTACCAATAAATACCCAACAAAGCTTTTTTTCAATAAATGAATTCTTTTTTTGAGTTCGGAATCTTTTGAAGAACTTTAAAAATAAAAAAAATAATTTTCAAAGATATTTTCCAAATCTCTGAATCGAGGACAGCATCATTTTCAAAAGAGGGCTGGGACTAGTGACCTAAAACTTATTTTCCAAAAAATGTATTGCAGAAGAAGTATAATACACATTTTTATCTATATGAAAGTCTTTAATTCGATAGCACTATTATAACCTGAGATATTTAAAATTTAAGATTGTGGAAATTTTTCTATACCCTAGATGACATCACAAGTTCTTCAGTTATTTAGGGAAATTTCCTAAGTGACATATTTTAAAACTCAAGAATTTTGAGAACCAAAGGTCGGATTGAGATGAAATAAAATCATGTGTTCATTATTTTTTCTCCTCTTTCATATGAACCCAACTTATATTTTCACCTCGGAATCCCTTTAAGACAACTCTCTTACTAGGTTATCCTTACCAATACCAATATCCTTATTTAAAGCGCCAATGTCAAGCGAGCTCAAACAGATAATATAATGTAACGTTTATTACACTTTCAGAAGAAAATTCATTCAGCGGTAACTCATTTGCGGCATGCTTGACATTGCCGCTTTAACTTTTGTTCTGGGTATGGAAATAAAGCCATCACAATAACATTCCAAAATGTTTCTTAAATCAAAAGACACTTCAAATAAAAAACAAAATAACAAGATGCGTTTTGGGGTTCATTTCTTCTGGGTTTCCTACTGGAAAGCGGAAGCATTTATGCTGTAGATAGGATATGCTTTGACAGGAAGTTAATTATCCAGGGGGTCAAAACAAGGGAAAATTACATGTTCAGTGTTTTTTTACATGTTTTTTTTGCTAATTTCTATAACATGACTTGTTTATAATTTTGAAGTAATATTGTTCTAAAATGGCCTGAAATGCCACTACTTTCGGCATGAAAAAATCAGTATGAATTAACAACAAAACATTTTACATAAAGTTTTCTAAATTAAACAATAATAAGTATTAAGGCAAATAAACTTTCAGGAGTTACTATTATTGGATTTTTTCAAGAATCTAAAAATTGCGAAAATTGAAAAAGTTCCTCCTATCAAATTACTTCAAATATAATGTCAGTATTTGCTGTTCTCACACACATTGTAATGACTTGTTCCTCTGTTTCAAATATATAACTAATTCTCAACTAAAACACATTTTGATCAAATCAAATCATTTTGAATCTATCTGACATAGAATGTTAATTTTTAAATGGCCTCTGTAAAATTGATGCTAATAATTTGATGGCATCAAAAAATTTGATGCCTTTTGGATTTTTGGATTTGAAAATCGATACCATATGCTAAAAAGGATGCCCAAAGGAACTTTTAAAAAGAATGAGTCCCAACTTTTTAGAATGCTATTAATGAAGATTAGAATGGAGTCATATTTTTCCTTGATTTCCCACTTTTGCTTTCACTCACACAATGTTTTCTGCAAATTTTTGTATTGAAACAAAACAGAAGCAGTCAATAAGAAAAGATTTCCTTTTTCAGCTATCATTCTCGAAGTTATTCAAGTCTCAAAAAAGAATATATAGATTTAATACTATCTAAAAAATGGTATAAAAAATCTTTTGGTAACTTGTAATTTTGAAAAATGGTAACTTTTGTAAAGACTTGATACAAATCACTCTCCTCATTATTATTATTATTATTATTATTATTATTATTCTCAGTTAATAGTATTTACAGATGATTTACAGACGGATGTCCTGTAATAAACAATCATAGATTTTGGCCCAATCTAATCTGTTTTTAATTATTAATTTAAAACATTTATGCCATCTGCAAGCTCATATAAAAGCTAACCTTCCACAAGAAGTTATTTATGAAAGATGTTTTTGTATTGCTATGATTTGTTGATATATTTAGTTTCTTTAAGAATACCATTCTTAATACCATGTGAATGGAATGAAACTTCTTTTTTTTCTTGTCAAAAATATTATTTTATTCAGTCGAAGAGCTCCGAAGCAAATCAAGCATCTTTCACTTGCATGATTGGGTATTAAAAAGTTGGCATTAAATTAAATAATTTGTTGAAAAAATATAAATGACTATATTGGAAAGGCTGAAATAAAATACTGTACTTTAAGATGCCAAATTGACACAAGAACATCAAAATTATCAGCTTTTAGGTAAAAAATAATGGATGGTCCATATGGCAAAGCTTCTCATTGCTGACATGCTAAACAATTCTTCAATCACAGTTGAATATTTCAAGCTAATGGGTTATCTGAATTACCAATACACAAGCTATTCAAAAAGTATATGATAAACTTTATTAATTAATATCTACAAAATTGAAAGTTCAAGGATGATTAAGACATGCTCAAATAAAATAATTACAAAATTTCAACAATCCAGACACAAGACTAGTTTTACAATCTTTGGGATATTTCTTGATGTTATCGAAATTTGGTCTGAATCCCTCAAGAGCAGTCAATTTTGACTTTCAGAATCCAAATTACAATAAATAATAGAATAATATAGCTATTTTTATGATACTTTTCTGCCCACTATATCAGAACTATCTTTCAGGCAATTGTGCTAGCTGTTACATTTTATCTCTTGGTCTGTAATCAACTCCATGCACGTTAATTAAATCTAGTTATCTAGCTAGGCCTAACCCCGTTTTTAATAAGTCACTACAATTTCAGGTTTCATTTTAATGTTTGATCCCCAAACAAACCTTCAAAGTCTCTGACGCCAACTCTATGCTTAAGGGAAATGAATCTTCCTCATACCTTGGACTGAAATTATGGAATGACTTACCATTAAAAGTAAAATCAGCAGCTAGCCTAGATACTTTCAAGAAAGGAATTAAAAATTACACACCAGTCTGTAAATGTAGATTTCTGATTGTGCAGGGAGAATGTTTATGGTGTTGATTATATCTTATGCCATAACTATAATACAGTGTAACTTATTTTATTAATATCTTTGTAAAAAATGCTTTTTAATGGCTTTAATGGTTTAATTGGTCTTAATTAGCTTTACCATTGATATTTCAGCAGTGGGGGATTAATGGAAAAATGGGTGTAACTCGAATGTAAAGTTCTTTAACGAAAACCGATACAACTCGATATTACAATGCTTGCCTTGGTATTACATCATGATATCAAACCAGTAGATGCACATACACAATAACAACATTTTGGTCTGCACAAAAAGATCTAGTTGAAACTTGGGGCAGCTAATAAAAGTTTTTTTTTAATTTACAAGAATTGGGTTATGAGAAACTTGGAAGTAGACATGCACAGTGTCTGGTGTTTTTGTTTTGTGAAAAATAATGTGTATGCCTTCATTTATCCACTTTTCAGCAGTAGGGCATTTGAATAGAGGATTTGATAGATCAATTCTTGATCATTGCACAGACAAAGATCTTACTTCAGAACTAGTTTGTTGTCCTAGCATGCATACCAGTGTCAGTAGAACTGCCTGTGCCATGACAAGTAAACCTTCAAATTCAAAGTTTTTGACTCAAATTCTTGGATTGTTTCATCCCAGAATCGTATTTACCTACTTTATTAATATATTCGTAAAATACTATAGCTACCTGTTAACTGCTGAT
Organism: Cladonema radiatum; assembly: GCA_025330745.1. Classification (NCBI taxonomy): domain Eukaryota; kingdom Metazoa; phylum Cnidaria; class Hydrozoa; order Anthoathecata; family Cladonematidae; genus Cladonema; species Cladonema radiatum. The sequence goes on along the minus strand of JANSTP010247767.1, from coordinate 2,077 downwards.
CACCATCAAAATGATGTAATGAAAAAGGTAGAAGCTATATACTTTCTCTGCTTAAAGCAAAACTAAGCATGTCAAGAAAAGGTTTTCAATCTATAACTGCAGCAAAAAAAAGCTAATGAGTGTTTTAAGACGTTTTGAGTTTAGTATGAAGGGACCTGAATGTTAGAAACTGAGATATTAGTGTCTGTGTCTAACTCTGTGAAAAAGCAATCAACGTATCAAAAAAATGAAAAGCTAATTATACCAACATGTGCTCAATCTTTCTGTATATAAACAAACTCACTTGAGGAGCAAAAAAATATTTAGATTAGGTTTGCTCAGATGAGATGCTCTGTTTTATTTTTAATATTTCCTCTCCACTTTGTGCTTCATATGTAGAATTATTTCAAGATCTTGTCTATAAAATGGTAATAATCCAATTGTCTGATAGTAACTTTCGGGACTTTCAATATCCCATTACCTAACAATTCCAATTTCGCCTTCAAATCTAATGCTTTCCAGTCAAGAATTATTAAACATGGCAAAATACAGTAATTTGCAAACTTTTGAGGAAAATTTTAATTATTGTTACTGAATTATATGGTACCCACCAACAGCCAACAATAATAAAATATTAATATTAAGTGTACATAAGGGCAGGGTGCGATTATTGCAGTCTAGAATAGGCCCTTAAAAATAAAATAAAATAGATAAATAAATAAATTTCCGTTTGTTAAACCAGGGAAATGTAAACAAAAGCAATGCGGATGCGGGTTAGTTATTAGAGTTTTTATCTGCCAATAAAACAAAATCAGAAATGACTAAAAAGGGGAAAATGAGACAACAACAACAACAACAACAACAAACTAGGCTTAGATATTGCACGAAACATGGTGTCTTCCAAAACATTTTTTCTCTAAGATTCATATGGGATGGCGAGTTGGAGATTTTTATGATTTCATGGGGGGAAGCTAATATGGGGGGTCAAGCCAAAGGGGGGGGTCTAAATGACTTTTGACGAATTTTTCTGTATTAGTTAAAATAGTTATCTTTCAAATTATTTTTCTTAATGAATTGATTCATCCCTTCTTCTTCCTTTTGTTGCTTTTCAAAAACAAATGTGCTTTTTGTTATTATGCAACAGTGCTATCAAACTAGCTCAAAAATTCAGGCAGGACAAGCTTCAAATGATGAAATACATGCTTCTGATAATTGTCAGCTTCTTTTTACATTGAAATTTTGAATAAATAACATAATAAAACAGACTTTCGAAGTAGTTTCCACCATCTGGAAACTGGAGGAAGGTCTGTCAGGTTGATATAGAGCACACCTATTTGAAACAGATTTTACAATACCAGGGAAAAAAAATTGTTTCGGTTGAGCTATCTTTGTTTTAGCTACTTTTAAAATCCTTACATTTCTGTTTTTAGTTTACATTGTGTGTTTGGAGGGAGAGGGTGTTATTGATAGGGAGGGCACAAAGATTATTGAAATTTCTTTCGAGAGAGGAAAGTTTTGAAATTTCTTTCGAGGGGGGACAAAATTTCAAAGGGGGGGTTTCAGAGGGGGTTGAAAACCCCAAACACACCATGTGAAAATAGAAACTCATAATGTATTTACATGCAATATATTGGAAGAGAGGTTTGCTGGGACGGAAGGAAACTGGTCTGTCTCCAGACAACTTATTGCAAAGAATGCCAGCGAAGTGGCAGAATTGTAGTGACAAGAGTATATAGAACATAAACTTTCAAGAAAAATAGGTGTTTTTAGGAATAAGGTGTTATTAACTTTGTTTAACCATAGTTTGTAGAGGGGTTACAACCCCCTCCCAATTTCAAACCAACCTCTCCCCCCATTAAGGGGAATCCCCTCATCCTGAACATTTTTGAAACCTTCTCATTCAGATCATTCTTTCCTCATTTTATATTAGAAAAAAAACTTGGTTCTAAATGACAATTAATTTTGAAATGCAAACTAAAACGCAAACAAAATATATACAAATTTGACATTGCAAACTTAAACCTTGTAAGTGCTGTGAAAATATCACTAAAGTTTTACTAAATATGGTAACCCCCCCCCCCATTTTAAAACATACCCC
>JANSTP010247656.1:0-11172 GCA_025330745.1 Cladonema radiatum | reverse complement strand
ATTGATTCAAATATGTCGTAAAAGAATATATTTGATTTGATTTGATTTGAAAGAAATTTAAGGATACCTTATCATTTCTTTTTCGCAGCCATGAATTAACAAAAGGACGCCAACCCATATCAGCATAGTCCATATATACCATACCACATCGGGAAACGGTGGCCGGTGACGCAACAGATAAATCTTCACATTCAAACAACAACGAAACCTAGAATACCAAATAATGAAGATGTCAAGCTATTTAACCAAATTCCATTCAAAATAATTGGTATTTTTTTTCCTTTCAAAATACAAAAATACCAAATAAATGAGGATTTGCAAAACTAGAAAGGCTTAGGAAAATTTGTGACCAAAAACATTCTATTCTCAAGAAAGGAAGGGAACTGGTGTCATCACAATATGAGTACTGCAAAATGCTTAGGATGAGTTTCACTTTTGTTAGATTTTCATTATAAGAAAAATAGAAAAAGGTTTTTGACAAAACCCATCTTGACTTTAAGTTCAATATGACTTATAGGAACAGCTATTAATTAAATGTTGGCAAGTAAACGCCACTGCACCTGATCTGGCATTGAAATTCTTTCACCATTAATCAATGTTAATATTTTATTATCATCCATAACAGAATTCATTGATTCAATCCACAACGTATCAACAGGGCCATCGAAAACAATCCATTTTTCATCAGGTTTTTCATCTAAAAAAGAAGACAATGAAATTGTGGGAGCATAAAGAAAAACTACTTCTGGTTTTATTGAATTGTTCTTAATATAGTTAGTAAGAATAGTCTTAAGATGAGAACTATAAAAAATTAGCCACACTCTAACAACAGCATCTCCAGCAGACAGTTAATAAAAATGAGTAATTTAGCCGTTAAGCATAGGCTTACCGGAACATGTTAACCTCATCACAGACGATAGCACTCCATCAAACCATTCATTTGTACTTAAGTCAAATTCTCCATATAATTCCCCTAGGGAAACTGATTTTGGATTGATTGGAAATTCCTAAGATATAACAACACGTTACATTTGCTGGTAGATGACTGTCTTTAAAACTAATTTACAATAATAGCGTCAAACTTGTCGAAGATAGTTGTCGAAAGTGCATATTTCAGAGAGGTAGCTATCGTATAGCAGAACAATCCAATATAAAATGCTTATTCAGGAAATTGAAAAATGGCTTTCTTAGACTACCTTATTCTGGTGGTCTCGTACAGGCATAACTGTATTTTGAACATAACGTTCGGATTACAAACAAATATCCCACTTTTCTACATGATAACTGCCAAACTCATTTTACTCACAATCATGGACCGTAACCACTTATAATATTAATAATAATAACATTTGAGAAAAATCATCTAGTAAATACAAACACTTTGCAAAAATTAAATATCTAAGAGATAATAATGACCATACATAGCTTGCAAAACTTACTCGGACATGATTAAAGCCAGGTTCGTTATTTTTCTTCATTGTTGACATGACAGCTTGCAATGTCTTCCATACAACACTTTTACCTGCACCCGTTTTCCCAACCATCATTGTTGAGTGCCTAAGGTGAATGAAAACAACAAAATGATTGAGCTATGAGCTTTGTTGATAAAAACTTAATAAAGTTTGAAGTTATAAAATTATAAAATCAGACAAATTTGCTATCTTAAGGTAACATAATAAGAATCATAAACAACAATAAACTCTACTCCTGCACTAATTTTTCTGATAAAATCATTTACATATAAGGGGTGAATCATATACAGTAACTTTTCAGGGACATGGCAAAACCAAACTAAAAGCTTTGGCAAAAGAAAAAAATCTAGAATCACAAGAAAAAAGACTTGTTCAACTTTCTTTATTTGATCACAAGTTAAAAAAAATGGTGAAAACTCATGAAAACAAACACCATGTAAACACAAACAAACACAATATACACAAACACAAACAAAAAGTATAGAAAAAGCACAAAGAATAAAAACAAACACAAAGTATAAAAATGAAATGAAAAACCTTGAGTTTTTGGTTTCGTAAAGTTGTATAACTTTTTCAATAGTGACTGGATGACATTGGTATCCTGAATTCTTCAATTCTTGTTGAATGACAGCTGTTAACTATAATATCAAAAAGAAACTCTCATAGAACAGACAGCAAAGTTATTAGAAATTTTGTGTTGGAATAATAAGGTATATACAAATAGTGTGCTAGAATGCTGCCACCATCATACAAAAAACTATTTTTTAATGATGGACCCAGCCATACAAAATTGATTGACCTAGCTCATAAAATTTTCCTCTTAGTGATGGGTCATTGAGAAGCATTGTACCATCTCGATACCTTTTACAGGGGTAAAGTGCAACTGTGTTGGTGGCCTGGTGGAGTAGGTGGTTGATATTTTGTCCACTCTATATAAATGAATATGTGTCAGCAGCTTCAGAGAGCTTATAAAATAGGTAAACACGACTGTCTAAGTCATTCAAAAGAAGTTGAAACATGTAACAGCTTAAATATCAGCAATGGTTATTGGTAAGCATTTTATTCGAATAATTCCAGTTGTTATAATCACTTCAAAGGCTAGAAAAATCAGGTACAAACTTGTGTTGTGTGCCTCATATACTCTTTGACCTCCTCTCAGCAGAATGAGATATTGTGTTCCATGATGTATTTGTTGATTCAAATTATTAATTCATATTGAATTTCATATTCGCTTACTAACAATGAAATGAAGCTTGTATTTAGGGTTTTGGGAAGCGTTATTTTCAACAATCATTAATATTGCCAATGAGGCGTCCACGTAATACCTAATGTTGATTGAAATGAGAACCACCCGAAAGCATTGGAAGTTGAAGTATGTTAGGTGCAAGTAAATAGCTTTTCGTGAAAAAGTAAATTTTTGAGGAATTTTCGAAAAACAACTACAAAACAGATTTTGAAAGGTAACCAAAAAAAAAGTAGTTTTTTGGCGGTTTTCTGAAGAGTAAGTAAACTCAAGACATATAACAAAATGAATTCAACAGAATTTTGTTGACCATTTGATACATAGGCCTTGTTCAAATCGCCCAGCCAGGCTAGCAGTAAACTACATTTTTGCTAACTGATTTTTTAGATTGTTATCAAGGGATTTGACCATTCATCATGTTACCCATTTCTTATTCCTCCTTAATGGTGCCAGATAATGAGGGGCTGTTATAATTAATAAGCGAAAAAATTACCTTGCTATAATCATTCAGGGGTGTATCAACGCCAGGGAATAAATCTTGCATGATTCCGTTGAACAACAACAAGTCTTGTGATGTTAATTTTGCAACGTTCATATCTTTCATTGAGAGTAGCAAGACCTATACAATATAAGGTTCTAATAAGTATCAAATCAGAAAAATACTGAGGCCAACAAAGCAATTTATATTGCAAGTACATACGCGTTTATGACAGAGTATAATCAAGTGAAGTAGCATTCATATAAAAGAGGAATGCATTCGCTCTGATTCGAGAGTTTATAGAGGAGGATTATGTCTAAACTTTCTTCATATTTAAATAAAAGAGACATAGGTTTGATTTTTTCATTTTAATAAAATATTACAAATTTTATGTACAATTTAGCAAGGTAGTAAAGTGCACTGATATTATATGTGTTTATCAAAACATCATACTTGACAATTCAAAAAATGCATCCAGCAGCGTATAGTAATAAACTAAGAAGTTTGTTCATCTTCACTAAGTTTTAATCAATCAAACTTAAAAACAAAGACACTAAATTTTCAGCAATTTCTATTGATCAGAACTTTATAACAAGTAATTTTGCTCTGAAGGCTTACTTCTTCATCAGAGAAAGTTGGATTTGCCCTCTTCTTCTTGCCAGCATATCTTAGTAAAGATGTCAATCCACGCAAACCGAAATCGTAATGGTCTTGTTTCGAAAGTTGTTGTACAGCCAAAGAATAAAGGGTATGTACCTTTTTGGCCAACACCTAAATCACAAAATAACAATATCAAACCATGTTAATACTAAAACAATTAATTTCAATATGAAGGGCAGGAAAAACTACGCAAAAACTTGCATCATGTGCGCCATGTAAATTTAAACCTTGACTCAAACAAACAAGATATTGTGTTCTTTGAAGTATATGCTGCTGTACGTTCACAAATCGTATTGGGTCAATAACTATAAAGTGAAGCTTGCAATTTGCATTTCAAATGCTACACACCGTCATTGTATTTTCAGCAGAGAGGAGTTTCTCCTATTGTTTTCTGTCAAATTTGAAACTTTTATTTTTGAAAATTTTTAATCAATGAAGTTAATTGTTGCTCTTAAATTGTCCAAAAAGGAATTTGGGTTTATCTAGTTTAAAAATTGGTTTGGGTTTATATAGTATGGATAAGGTCAAGACAACTTGACTCAAAAGTTTTTCAAACCACCGATAACTGACGGGAGAAATACTGCCCTTTTGATAATTCAACATTATTTAATACAGTATATTTGCGATAAGTAATACACCAGATAAGTAGGACGCCCGCAAAGTAGTACACTTTCCTCCGGTCCCTTGAACTTCTTTATATTGTAAAAACAAAAAAATATTATTGTTTAATTGGGACCCCTCATAAGTAGGACGCCTGATATGCAGTACACTTTTATCAGTCCCTTGAAGTAAAAACTTCATTTAAGTGAGTGAAAATAAAACTTTTGATGTGATTACTTTGAGCAACTTCAAACAAATTGCATGCTTTCTATTCCAACCATCAACAGAAGAAATATAATATTTACACTATTGTGAAAATTTAAAACGCTGATACAAAAGCATATTGAAAATTTTGTAATTTCGTACAATTTCAGCAAATAATCCGCAATAACTTTCAATAAATCGGACAAACTGATCCTTTATTGTTAATTTTCTACTTACAGGGAAATTTGGATGTAGGACACCCGCTAAGTAGTATGATTTTCTATTGGTCCCTTGAATGGCCCAGTTATCATGAGTATATACTGCATTTTATTGTTAGACATGTCCATACATTGAGTAATAAGTGGAATCATATATTGACTGCAAAACACTGATATGAGCACTTGTAGTGAAAGTGATAGTTTTTTATATTACGTAAGTTTTTGAGGAATCATTAAAAAGAATCTAAAATAAGTGGACAAAAAGTAATTTTTTGAGGATTTTTTGAAAAATAACTTAAAACCTATCAAGAAATAGATAAAAAAGTAAATTTTTGAAGGTTTCCTGAAGAGTGAGTAAACTCAAGGCAAATGGAAATTGTGGTGCACAACACACAACATAACACAGAATTAGGTAAGAAAATTTTTGTTCACCACAAAGTATAATTTTTCAAGTGCTAATATATGGCCAGTATATAATAAAACTCTTATGCATCATAAGCTATCATGAAATTCTCGGCAAAAATTGTTTTGATTACCTTGGTGTTATTAAATCCTTCCGCAAACAATATAATCTCAGCTATCATTCCCGAATCAGGAACGACCATTGATATTGGACGAAACATGCTTTTCAAATTATCTGGCAGCTCCGTTCGACCAGCATAGCCAGGATTCATAGTAATAAATATGCCACATGACCAAATGAGATTGATTTCTCGTCCTTCAAATACAAATCGTTCAGAGCCAACTGAAAGCGCTGTGAGAATAGATAAGATTTGCTGTGCGACAACAGACAATACTTCAATGTTGATACGGTTGAACTCATCAAAACATCCCCATGCCCCTGTCTAAAGTGAAAACATGAAAATATAATTGGTGCAAAAGTATCTTTTTATTTGGTATGTTTGTTTATATTTATTTCATATATCGATTGTATTATTTAGGAACAGTTGTGTGAATTGAATCTTTTCTAGGTCAGCAAAATGCTTAGAAATAAGGTCATAAGTGGGGATTGTAGATCAGTAATCAGGTTGGCATGACTGCCGTCCTATATTCACAATGCCTGAAGCAAGGAACGATGATATTATACTTTTCATAATTTTTTTTGTTAGAATAAGAAGAGCTACGGAATAATTCACACCTGTGCTAAACCACTGTACATTCTTCCCATCGATTTATAATCCAAACCTTCAGAGCAATTGACAACAATAACATATGCCCCAAGAGCTTTTCCTAAATCTTTAACTGTTTCTGTTTTCCCTGTACCTGCTGGTCCCTTGGGACTTCCACCGCGATGAAGATGCAATGCAGTTGTTAGAGTCATATAACATCTAAAAGATATGAAAATACAAAATAAAGGTGTAAGAAATAGGCTCTCATAGTAAATGGGAAGATGGGTGAAATAAACCTTGAATATAAATTTTAATGTCTCTCATAAAGAACCATAAGCAATGAGATCAAAAAATAGAAGTTAATGTTGAAAGTAGTACAGGTGCCCAAAAAACTGACCTCCAAAACACAAAATGTATGATAAAAATATGAAAAAATGTCTTTCTTAGCTCTAAAAGTAGTATAAAAGAAAAAATTTACTCCTTAAGAATAATGTTTCAAGTATATTAATGATAAATAAAAGCTTCACATAAAAACTGAACACAGTGGTGTACCCTCGTGGTAGCCCGATGGTTTTTGGCGACCAAAACTTTGTTTGGACTACCAGAAATTGTAAGTCAGTAGCCCAGAATGGTAAGCAAAAAAGGGTATAAAGGTTGAAAATAACAATCAAAATATTTTCTGTTGATCTTATATCACCAACAGACCAAAAATATACCAATTTTATTGCTTTGAACATCAAGAAAAACCATCCATATTCATATTTATTAATAGTGTTAGATTTAGACCAAACCCATGCAGAACAGCCGGGCTACCAGGAAATACTGGGAAGGTACACCACTGCTGAACAGATGTTCTTAAAACGTTTTTAGGTATGACTCTGAGGACCTTCAAATAAAAAAGTAAAATTCACCTGTCAGTCAGTGGTGTTATAACAAGCCTTCCAGAGTTTCCAAGATACTCATAACCATACTGAAATTGTGTGTTTGTTTGCCTGACAACACAGTCTTCTACTTCTTTATCCCAATAAAGACGCAACTGCATCAACCAATCAAAAGCATTCACATCGCTACAACCAGCTTTTAGCATTTTTTCAATAACATCTCTTGCATGTACCTCAATGGTAACTAAAGCTACCATTTTCAATCTTTGAATTTTTGTTAAGTTTCCGCGAATAGCTTCAGAGAATTTATTAAGCATGGATACTTGTTTCTTTCGAAGTGATTTCAGAGGCTTTTTATCTTGTTTATCTTTGGTCGAGGAAAGAGCTTTCGTACAATCGGACGTCCACTGGATCTGACTTGCTGTTATCAACATCTGGAAACAAACAAATTAAATCAATTAAAGCCAAATCAATCAAAATAACATTCGCAAAGCATATCCAATATGATAAAAAGAGCCCTACTATCTATAATACAACATATTTAGATGATAATACAAAAATATAAACATAAAAAAACTTGAAAAACAAATTAAAGCTATACTATTAAGATTAAGTCAATCTTTAGATTATAGCTTCATTCTACGAATCCGAAAAAAACTCCTAAGCTCAGAAAAAGAACTCAATAAGCAAAATACCTGGCCAGCCCATTCTTTCACCCATTTTTCTCGTTTAGTTCCAACTTTTTTCAGAGCAACTCTGCAAGCTTTCAAAAGTTCTTTGAGTGTCCATCTCATGCCTCTCTCCACATCGCAAAGCCATGCTTCTACGGGTCCTTCAAGCAATACTGAATGTCCAAACTCAACATATTCTCCATCCGACGCGAACATACCAATGGCTTCGACTTTTTGGCTGAGAGCAATCTTTGATATCTTTAGGGATTTGATGTTATCAAAACATTTTTTCAGATGGGGTTGGACCTGTAAAATAATTGTGATAGCATTGTTTTACCTAGCTTCATAATGAGTTTAGGGCTATTCTAGTTATCATGATTAATTAGTCTAGTCTATTTCCAAATCTTTAATCATCAATAGAAAACTAAAAGATCAAACTGTGGGAAAAGAATAATCAGAAAAGCTATGATTTAAACTGAAAGCCTTAAGAGCATTATCTGATTGAGATGGAAATTCCAAGTAATTTAAATGTTAGAAAAAGTGTTCTGGAAAGAACTCTTGACCCAAAATGCTTGCCTTCTAAACACTAGCACTGCACCTGACAGCAGAATGGCTATGAGGATTCAGAAGATAGAATAACAGAATACCCATCATAACATCTTGTAAGTCATTTTTAATCTGGGAAAATATTTTCATCTTGCCTGAAAGCCCAGTACTTTTTCATGTGAAAAGATCTATTCAAACAATAATAGGAGGTTATTTCAAACTATCATTCAATAATTTAGTGAAGAATTTTTAAGAAAGGAAACACAGATAAACATGCTTTCACAACAAAAAGCAGCAGTTAAAACCTAAGTCTAAAATCACATACCGCTTCAGGGTTCTTTGACTGGCCAAGAATTTCTAACAGATCATCGTTAGATAGGAAATAAAATCTCGGAAAGATTTGCCGTTTAGTTTCTAGATACATATCTAGTGATTTTTGTATTTCTTCAAGCTTGACGTTCATTTTGTTCAAAGTGTCAAGCATCCCTTCGTGTTGTGTCCCTCGTAATGCGTTGTTATCTTTATTCAATCTCGTCATGATGACCTTCCAATTGCTATTTACATCGTCAAACTCAGCTGATTCACGTGGCAACTGCTTGCGAATGTCTTCCCCAAGAAATATATTCTAGATATATGAAAAATATAACAAAGGCGAATTTAATTATACAATACACCCACTCAGTATTTTATGCAGACAGATGATTCTTAGGATAAATAAACGATCTCAAATATTATAGAAAGTTGAATTATTAAGATGTAAAAAAGATTATTTAAGGCTCATTATTTTATAAGACTTTTCATCTGGATGAAAAGCTCTATGTTCACACCTAAATTTTTAACCCTTAGAAAAATCAGATTAAACAAAGAAACAACAGAGATACCTCCAAATACATCCACTGTCTTTGAACAGTTAAGATAATTTCAACGACTTCCATGATTAGCGAGAGCGTTCGTTCCCATTTGTCAACTTCACCCGCAAATGGTTTCACAAAACGAGAGGCTTTCATTGTCGATAACGTCACCTACCAAAATAAACCAAAAATAAAACAACTATTCTATAGCCCAGCACTACAAACAACGGCTGGTCGATGGTCATTTACCACCACTTAATCAACACTGACTGTTAGATTGTTTAATATTTTGCTCAATCTGATAAGTTTTATTTGAGTAGAACAATGTTATATAAATTTAATATTAATAACCAAAAAAGTTTTATAACATAACATCATCAATTTTATAACATACAGTTCTTGACTTTAGTTTTATATTTATCAGACTTTAGCAGCCAAAATGACTAGGTTACAATTTAACCGACGTCATTATTTGCTACCTGACCGACTGTCTGAATTCAATTCTTGCTGATAAGCATGACCTCTGGTACAAAATAACTAGAGTAAAAACTGTTTTAGCAGTCACTTCTCTCTGACAAAAGCCTGCCTTAAGTGGCCAGTCAATTTGTTCTCTAGACACAATTTTTAATAGTATTTAACCTGTCTATATTAAAGGTCACCTACTAATGAAGGCTAGTTTTTTTTTTTCCCTAAAATGGCCGTTATGGACAGGTTCCACTATATTTGCAGCACTGCAGCTATATTAAAAGCAGGGCAATCTCAAAAGTTATTGAACATAAAAAAGGTAAGTATCATGCTAATTCTAAGAAAATTTGAAACTTTTCAAACAGAAAAATAAAAACAGATTTTCCGCAGCACTTTTTTGCTATCTGTATCTTTTTACCAACCGTCACGATGATAAAAATTAAAATCAAACGGTCAGAAAATAAAGAAGGCAGTCAAATTATAACCTAACCATCTGGGTTGTTAAAGTCTTATAGGTAGCAAAAATATGATATAATAGTGCAGAGGTTAATACAGAAAAAAAAAGTAAAGGTCGTTTTTGATATTTGTGCCCAAATTACCTATGTCCAAATTAATGTTCCTCACATGAAACAAAGAGGCTTTCAAATTTGGTTCACTGGGTAGAGCCTTTTTACTCACATTTCTACATACAATTGTAACACAAGCAAGCAAGAAAGAATAAGCAAGGTATGTCATATGCAACTTTTATCTAATTTAGGCACATTTCTGTGTGCCCAAAATCGGTATACCGACCTGGAAAACTGCCTGTATTAAACCCTGTATGCTATGACTATCTATCTGTTTTGGTTCTTATCAAAAGCAAACAATTACAAAATACATGTTATAAAAATTAAATTAAATGAAATAGACAGTATATAACGATTATATATTCTTCAAAAACTAATTTAAACAAAATTAAAGATTAATCAACAAAATACCTCTAAAAAACATCAGAAAGATCTTTCACAAGTAGCTGCTCACATTTGCAAGCAAACTGTGTTACAATGTTATGCAGATAAATACATATGTAATTAATTATATGCAAATGCTGTTACCATGACAACTGTTAAGTGCAATCGTTAAACAGACAAAATGGTAAAGAATCCTTTAGCAACATTTAAAAATGCTTCGAGTATGTCGATAAGGAGCAACTAAAGTAGATAAGCAATTCAAAAAATAGAACGACTGTTACTTTTCTGCTTTAACAAAACCTCTGAAGAAAAGGGCTGGAAGTCATATTGAACAAAATATGAAACAATCAGATGGTCAGTGTTGAATAAGTGGCAGTAAATCACTGTTGACCGGTTGTTATTTGCAGCGCTGTCTATCACAAAAAGGTAGCAACAACTCAATCTTGAGTGGAGTTTTGAAAGTTAATCATCAATCAAAAAAAGTAAAGGAATTGAAAAAATTGATTTCAGAAGTCTTGCTTAAATTGATGTTGTGCCAAATATTATTCAAATTCCTCAAGAAATTACTTTATTTGAATGAATGTTGAATTGAATGAATTGGAATGTTTAGAAAAGTTTATTTGAAAGGTAGGATTTTTTCAAATATAGTTTCAAAAGTTTCTTTTCAAATATACTGATAAGGTAGGATCTCTTCGCCAGTAAGCCTATTACAAATCAAAAAATCCACAAAAAGTGCTTAAAGCACTCAACTGTTTAGAATTAGCAACTCATACTGCGCATATATAAAAGTACTATAAAAGCAATTTAAAAACAACTAGCTACCA